>MDKI01248576.1:0-73473 GCA_005239505.1 Nicotiana paniculata
CTATTTCTCAACCGGACGTCCGAATCACGTCAAATAAACTCCGTTTCTCACCAAATTTCACAGTTAAGCCTTAAATATCATAACAAACATGTATCGAGTTCCGGAACAAAAATACGGGCCTAATACCAACAGTTTCAAACATTAATTCATTTCTTTATTTCCTTAAAAATCCAACAAAATAATTTTCTTTAAAAATTGATTTCTAAGGCTAGGGACCTCAGAGATCAATTCCGGGCATACGCCCAAGTCCCATATTTTACTGTGGACTCTCCCGGGATTGTCGTAACGCAGATCCGGGTCCGTTTACTCAAAATATTGAACAAAGTCAACTATAACCAAATTTTAAATTCCAAAATTATTATTTCTCATATTTTCACAAAAAAGCTTTTCGGTTTCATGCCAAGACTGCGCACGCAAATTGAGGTAAATAAAATTAATATTTTTAAGGCTAATGAGCCTGGAATGGAGTCTTAATTCATAAGATGACCCTTTGGGTCATCACAATCTCCACCTCTAAAATAAATGTTCGTCCTCGAACGGACATAGAAAATTACCTGAACTGGCAAGCAAGTGGGGTTATCTACTCTGCATGTCCGACTCAGACTCCCAAGTAGCAGCCTCCACAGGCTGACCTCTCTACTACACTCGAACTGAAGGGTAACTCTTTGACCTCAACTGACGAACCTACCGGTCTAGAATGGCTACCGGCTCCTCCTAATAAGTCAAATCTTTGTCCAATTGGACAGAGCTGAAATCTAATACGTGGGAGGGGTCACCATGATATTTACGGAGCATAGATACATGAAATAGCAAATGAACTAAGGATAACCCTTGAGGAAATGCAAGTCTATAAGCTACATCCCCCACTTTATCAAGAATCTCAAATGGTCCAATATACCTAGGGCTCAACTTGCCCTTCTTCCTAAATCTCATGACACCCTTCACGGGCGATACCCGGAGTAATACTCTCTCTCCAACCATGAATGCCACATCACAAACCTTACGATCAACATAACTCTTTTTCCTAGACTGAGCTGCACGAAGTCGATCCTGTATAATCTTCACCTTATCTAAGGCCTCCTGAACTAAGTCTGTACCCAATAACCGAGCCTCTCCCGGCTCAAACCACCCAACTGGCGATCTATACCCTCTACCATATAATGCTTCATAGGGAGCCATCTGAATGCTCGACTGATAACTATTAAATTAGGAAAACTCTGCTAACAACAAGAATTGATCCCAAGAACCTATAACGTCAATAACATAAGCGCGGATCATATCCTCTAGAATCTAAATAGTACGCTCGGACTGTTCGTCCGCCTGAGGATGAAATGTTGTGCTCAATTCAACTCGTGTACCCAACTCTCGCTGAACTGCCCACCAAAAGTGCGAGGTAAACAACGTACCTCGATTAGAAATAATAGACACGGGCACACCGTGAAGGCAAACAATCTCTCAGACATATATCTCTGACAACCACTCCGAAGTATAATTACTTGCTACTGGAATGAAATGTGCTGATTTAGTCAACCTATCTACAATAACCAAAACGACGTCAAACTTCCTCTGAATTCGTGGGAGTTCAACAATGAAGTCCATAATGATACTCTCCTACTTCTACTCAGGAATCTCTATCTGCTGAAGCAAACCACCGGGTCTCTGATGCTCATATTTCACCTGTTGTAAATTCAAACAACGAGCCACATAAGGAACAATATCCTTTTTCATCCTTCGCTACCAGTAGTGCTGCCACAGGTCTTGGTACATCTTGGCAGCACCCGGGTGAATAGAATACATAGAACTGTGAGCTTCTTCAAGAATCAACTCACGAAGTCCATCAACATTAGGCACACATATACGATCCTGCATCCTCAAAACATCATCATCTCCAACCGTAAACTTCTTGGCACCACCGTACCGAACGGTGTCCCTAAGGACCATCAAGTGCGGGTCATCATCTTGCCGATCTCTGATACGCTCGAATAAGGAAGACCCAACAACTGTACAAGCTAGAACATGCTGGGCGAAATATCCAACCTCATGAACTGATTAACCAATATCTAAATATCTGAAGCTAACGGTCTCTCACCAACTAGAATAAATGCAAGGCTTCCCGTACTTACTGCCTTCCTACTCAATGCATCGGCCACCCTATTGGCCTTTCCTGGATGATAAACTATAGTGACGTCATAATCTTTCCATAACTCTAGCCATCTCCTCTGTATCAAATTAAGATCCTTTTGCTTGAACAAGTAATGAAGGCTATGATGATCCGTGTAAACCTCACATGGCACGCCATAAAGATAGTGCCTCCAAATCTTCAACGCGTAAACAATGGCTGCCAACTCTAAGTCATGGACACGATAATTCTTCTCATGAATCTTTAACTGCCGAGACGCATATGCTATCACCCTGCTCTCTTGCATCGCTCCCAACCCAACGCGGCACAATATACTGTGAAGGATCCTGAACCTAATGGTAACACCAATACCGACGCTGAAGTCAACGGTGTCTTGATCTTCTGAAAGCTCGCCTCACACTCATCCTACCATTTAAATGGGGAACCCTTCTGAGTCAATCTCGTCATCGTAGCTGCTATAGATGAGAACCCCTCCACAAAACGACGGTAGTATCCCGCCAAACCCAAGAAGCTCCTGATTTCCGTGGCTGAAGTGGGTCTAGGCCATTTCTTGATTGCCTCTATCTTCTTAGGATCTACCTGAATACCCTCTGCTGATACGATGTGACCCAAGAAAGCTACTGAATCTAACCAGAATTCACACTTTGATAATTTTGCATACAAATGATTATCCCTCAAAGTCAGGAGTGCTATACGGAGGTGCTGCTCATGCTCCTTCCGACTGCGGGAGTATATAAGAATATCATCAATGAACACAATTACTAAGAAATATAGATAAGGCTTGAAAACCGATTCATCAAATCCATAAAGGCTGCTGGGGCATTAGTCAAGCCTAAAGACATTACCAAAAATTAATAGTGCCCATACCTTGTCCGAAAGGTTGTTTTAGGAACATTGGATGCCCTAATATTCAACTGATGGTAGCCCGATCTAAGATCAATTTTGGAACACACACTGGCACCCTGAAGCTGATCAAATAAATCATCAATTCTCGATAACATATACTTATTCTTGATAGTAACTTTATTCAACTACCGGTAATCTATACACATTCTTATCGATCCATTCTTCTTCTTTACGAACAAAACCATGCACCCAGGGCGAGACACTAGGCCTGAGGAAACCCTTATCAAGTAGGTCTTGCAACTGTTCTTTCGATTCTTTCAATTCTAGTGGGGCCATCCGGCATGGAGGAATAGAAATGGGCTGAGTGCCTGGAGCAACATCAATACAAAAATCGATATCCCTGTCGGGTGGCATCCCCGACAGGTCTGTAGGAAACACTTCGGCAAACTCCCGAACAATAGACACTAACTCTATTAAAGAAACCTCCGCATCAGAATCACGAATATGATCCAAATAAGCCAAACATCCCTTCTCAATCATATGACGAGCCTTGGCATAAGAAATCACTTTGCTGGGAGAAAGACCAGGAGCCCCTTTCCATTCTAACCGAGGAAATCCCGGCAAAGCTAACATAACTGTCTTGGCGTGACTGTCCAAGATGTCATAATAAGGTGATAACCAATCCATGCCTAATATGACATCAAAATCGACCATGTCAAGAAGCACAAGGTCTACACTAGTTTCAAGACCCTCAATAACGACAACGCACGAACGATATACAAGATCTACTACGATAGCATCACCCACCGGCGTAGACGCATAAACATGGACACTCAAGGAGTCTTGGGGAACAACCAAATACGAAGCAAAATATGATGACACATAAGAATAAGTAGACCCCGGATCAAACAAAACTGAAACATCTTTATTACAAACTGAAATGGTACCTGTGATAACTGCATCGGAGGACTCCGCCTCGGGTTTGGCTTGAAATGTATATAATCAGGGCTGGGCCCCACCACCTTGAACTACGTCACCGGGAGGACCCCTGACAGGTTGTCCTCCACCTCTAATGGGCTGGCCCCTACCTCTAGCGGGATGGACTCCACCTCTGGCTGCCCGACCCCTACCCCTGGATGCCCGACCCTTACCCCTAGCTGGTTGGGCAAGTGGTACTGCAGCTGGTGCCAGAACCATAGCACGAGAATTCTGGTACTGAGGTTGATTACCCAAAAACTTCGGACAAGATCTCCAAAGGTTCCCATACTCACCGCACTCATAACACCCATCCTGTTACTGAGGCTGACCCTGACTAGCCGGCTGACCACGATAATAACTCTGAAGAGGAGGTGCTCTGATAGGGGCTGACTGAACAGGATAAGGAAAGTAAGAGCCACGACCACCTGAGGCACCATGGGAAGTTTGAAGTGCTAAATTAAATGGCCTGGAAGAATGGCCTCTACCCTGGGTATCACCGCCTCCACACGAGGAACCACTGAATCTACCGAATGGCGAGGTCTCTTGTCTGACCCCTAACCTCCCATCCCGAGAACCGTCTCAACTCACTTGGACACATTGGCCACATCCTGAAATGAAATCTTAGTCCCTGTCTCCTTGTCCATCTGCAACCTGATGGGATGAGCAAGGCCCTCAATAAATATCCTAAATCTATTTATGTGGGCAATAAAAGAATAACATGCCAAGCCAAATCCATAAAATGATTCTCATACTGGGTAACTATCATGCCGCCCTGCTGAAGACGCTCAAACTGACGACGCTTCTCTTCTCTAGTAGTGATGGGCAAAAATTTCTCCAAAAAGAGGTGAGAAAACTGATCCCAAGTCAGATTAGGTGACCCAGATGGTCTGGTCAACAAATAATCCCTCCACCATTTCTTGGCGGAACCAGTCATCTGAAACGCGGCGAAGTCGACCCCATTGGTCTCCAAAATACCTATATTATGAAGAACCTCATGACAACTGTCCAGATATTCTTGAGGATCCTCTGAAGTAGCACCACTGAAGTGAACACGAAAAATCTTGATGAACCTGTCCAGTCTCCACAAATCATCGGAAGTCATAGCTTCCCCATAAGCAATCGAGGCTGCAGCAACTGTCTGAACTACCCCAACTAGGTTGGCTGCTGGGGTCTGAATCTGAGGAGTAGTCTGATCAGGAGTGTGGGTAGCAGGAGTCTGGACCCCTCCTCCAGCCTGAGATACGACTGCTACAACAGGGAGTGCGCCAGTTTGGGATACACTCTCCATAAGGCCCTCTAATCAGAACAAAGCATCTTGAAGCACCGGTGTAGAAATGAACCCCTCTAGGACCTGATCTGGTCCAGTTGGAACGTTCCGAGCTGGAGCCCCCTCATCAATCTCAACTTGGGGCTCCGCAGCCGGGGTTGCAGTATGAGCAACGGGCTGAGTCCTGCCCCTTCCTCGACCTCTGACGTGGCCTCGGTCTTAGCCCATAATAGAAGCTGCTGCAGCTGCTGAAAGGATTGTTGGTCAGCGGAAGAGGAAGCATGTGTTCTCGCCATTTGTGAGAGTGTAGAAGAGTTCAATCAGTATTTGAGATACCAAGAATCACACGATAGAGTAGAAATAAAAATTGAGTTTGTTCCAAACTTCATAGCCTCTGAGAGATAAGTACAGACGTCTCTATACCGATCCTTCAGACTCTATTAAGCTTTTTCGTGAATTGTGAGACCTATCCAACCTAGTTCTTGATACTAACTTGTCACGACCCAAATTCCTAACCCACGGGATCGTGATGACGCCTAACACCACACTTGCTAGGCAAGCCAATGTTAGAACTCGATTAGCCATTTTCCTTTGAATATTCACTTAAACACAATGAGACAATTTAATAAACTAAATTTAATAATTTTTAATAAATATAATCAGGAATAATATTCGATATGATGAAACGAACCACGAACTAAAACCAACTATATAACTACCCAGAGTATGGTGTCACAATTCACGAACTACTAAAGAGTACTACAAATAATGGGCTGAAAGAATTATATATCTGTTTTTGAATGTAATAAAACAGTGTCTATAAAATTAAGAGAAGACTCCAGGAATCTGCGGATGCTAGCAGATCTACCTCGTGTCTCCAAATGATGATGTCAGCTACTAAAATCTCCTAACTCTGGAAGGTACCTGGATCTGCACAAAAGAGTGCAGGGTGTAGTATCAGTACAACAGACCCCATGTACTGAGTAAGTGTCGAGCGTAACCTCAACGAAGTAGTGACGAGGCTAAGGCGGGGAAATCATAACACAACCTCTGACAATATATATAATATAACAAAAAGGAAATAATAATAATAAACTAAATAACCAGTAACTTGCAATAGTAAATAAAACAACTCGGATAACTCTTTACAGATATCAGCTATAATCAAACTCCTCAAAATTTCCAAGTTTCAATTTAAATCACAGTAATATCAGAGTATGAAAACCTTTTTAATAAAACCAGAGTTTTCCAAATCCTTATTTTTGAAAATCAATAAAACATAAATATTCTCCCTTATCGCTCCTTGTTACGGCGCGCAACCCGCTCCCACTTGTCCACCCTTATTGCTCCTCCCTATATATATATCACCCTTATTTCTCCCATTGCGGCGTGCAACCCGATCTCACTTGTCCACCCTTATTACTCCTTGTTGCGGCGTGCAACCCGCTCCCACCAGACAATCACATCACTTTATTGATAAAAATTTCCACAATTCAGGTCAAGACCTTTCACAATATTTTTGTCTCAACAATTTTCAATAGAAAGTTGTATAACTCATGATCTTCATCAATTATCATTCACAAAGAAACAAATCAGAATATATATGCATCGTAAAACATTGTCATCCAATTCAATCTTTTTGTATCAAAATAAAACCAAGGGAACAACCAACACTTCTAAAATATTGGGAACAATACTTAACAACAAGTCGACGAAAACAATTAGACATGGAGGTATCAATGATCATAAAACAGTTTAAGCCAGGAATCAAATAAATTGGAAACAAGGAAGGGGCCATGTTTAACAATAATTTAGTGGTGCGTAGATACTCGTCACCTCACCTATACACCACACACATACAAATTCACATAACATTTAAGTTGGGGTTTCCTATTCCCACAAGTCAAGGTTAAACCAAGCACTTACTTCAAATTCGCAGGCCACTCACTGCTCCGTTTTTCCTTTCGAATTTGCCTCTAACCCGCTCGAATCTAATCATAATTAGTTTAATATCATTAACTTATGCTAAAGGAACTAACTTTACTGAAAAATTATTGTTTTCCTGAGTTTTCTCAAAAAAAAGTTAAAACCCGACCTCGGGCCCGCTTGGTCCAAATTCGGGGTTCAGACCAAATTTCGTTTACTCATTCGCCCCCGAGCCCCAATGTGCAATTAGTTTCGAAATCCGACCCCAATTCGAGGTCAAAATTCAATTTTTACAAAATCTCTAATTCTACCCAAACCCCCAATTTCTATCATCAAAATTCTTGATTTTTGATTGAAAAGTGATGAAAAACATTGGGTAATTGAAAGAGAAGAGTTTAGAATTGTTTAACAACAGTTTGGGGATGAACTTGTGGGTTGAAAATCGCCTCTAGGTCTTTTTAGTTCGAAAAATATGAAGAAAAAAGGCTGGAGTTCTAATTAAAGTGAACCCACTGGCCGACACTCGTACCTGCGGTGCTTGGGCCGCATCTGCGTATCCGCACGTGCAGACAGGGGACTGCTTCTGCGGAATGGGACTGGGCTCTTGGGGATCTAAACCAAACATGCAAGCAAGTATAAAAACATCATACGGACTTGCTCGTGCGATCAAACCACGAAAGTAATATCTAAAATTACCAATTTAACCTCAAAACTCATGATTTTTCTCAAGGACACTTCAATTTCACTATTTCTCAACCGGACTTCCAAATCACGTCAAATCAACTCCGATTCTCACCTAATTTCATAGTTAAGCCTTAAATATCATAACAAACCTGTATCGAGCTCCAGAACCAAAATACGGGCCCGTTACCAACAGTTTCAAACACTAATTCATTTCTTTATTTCCTTAAAAATTCAGCAAAATAATTTTCTTTAAAAATTGATTTCTAAGGCTAGGGACATCAGAATTCAATTATGGGCATACGCCCAAGTCCCATAATTTACTGCGGACCTTCCAGGATCGTCGGAACGCGGATCCGGGTCCATTTACTCAAAATGTTGAAAAAACTCAACTAAAACCAAATTTTAAATTCCAAAAATTATTATTTCTCATATTTTCACATAAAAGCTTTCCGGTTTTACGCCCGAACTACGCATGCAAATCGAGATAAATAAAATTAATCTTTTTAAGTTTAATGAGCCTGGAATGAAGTCTGAATTCATAAGATGACCCT
Source organism: Nicotiana paniculata (assembly GCA_005239505.1). Classification (NCBI taxonomy): domain Eukaryota; kingdom Viridiplantae; phylum Streptophyta; class Magnoliopsida; order Solanales; family Solanaceae; genus Nicotiana; species Nicotiana paniculata. The sequence continues at coordinate 8,393 of MDKI01248576.1, forward strand.
TTGGGTCATCACACTAATAGAGAATCTAGAGTGAAAATGGAAGAGAATAAATATGGATTTCATGGTTGGACTGTCAAAATATTCAAAAAGTATGACTCAATTTGGATCATTATTTACAAGTTAACAAAATCAGCTCATTTTTTACCTGTTAAGACAACTTACACATCCTCTCAATATGCTGCTATTTATGTCAAGGAAATTGTTCTATTTCATGGCTTGCCATTGTCTTTTATTTTTAGCAGAGGTACAAAACTCTCTGCCCATCTTTAGAATAGTTTTAAGGAAGCTAAATCTAGGTACCTGAGATAACTTATGTCTTCCCACAAACGGATGGACATACTGAGCGAACAATTTAGACCTTAGAAGATATGTTAGGAGCTTATGTGTTGGATTTTAATGGAAACTAGGATGATTATTTTCTATTGGTTGAGTTTGCATATAGCAATAGTTATCAGACAAGTAATCAAATGGCTGCATTCAAGGCTTTATATGGGAGACATTATCTTTCATTAGTAGGATGGATCGGAGTTGGTGAGTCGCAATTTATAGGGCCAAATATAGTTCAATATGCATTGAAGAAAGCAAAGATTATTCAGTAAAGAATCAAAGCAACTCAGAGCCGTAAAAAGTCTTATTCAGATGTAAGATGTCATGACCCCGAATTTAAAAAAAATGGTGATTTTTTTGTATTTGATCTTTTCACCCATGAAGGGCATCATGAGTTTTAGTAGAAAAAGGAAACTTAGCCCCAAATATGTTGGGCCTTATCTAATTCCTTGAAAGGGCTAGACTTGTGGAATATCGACTTGCTCTACAACCAGAGTTTCCCCAGAGAGTATGTCATGTATCAATGCTGAAGTAGCATTTTCACGACATGATTCACGTCATTAATAGACAAACGATCGAAGTTGTTGATACTCTATCCTATAAAGAGGTCTCGGTAGCGGTAACAGAATGACAACTTCTTAAGCTTTGAAATAAAGAAATTTCTTCATTAAAAGTTATATAGAGCAACCAATCAGCTGAGGAAGCTACTTGAAAACCCGAGTGGGTTATGAGAGAAAAATATTCGTACCTATTTGAGGATTCAGGTATGTAACTCTCACTATGCCTCAATATTGTAGCTTGTTACACTAAGTAATACTCATGATAGCATGAACAAGTATCAAGCCCCGTAGCATTTTATAACATATTCAGAAAATAGTGAAGACATTTAGTATCTAAACCTCAAGTTTGAAAGTAGTGGGGATGTTTAAAGGAGGGGAGAAGTAGTTGGGAATAAATTTGAATTTATTTAAGAGATGAAAATAACCATGGCCACATATAGCCTAAGTCTAAATGATCATATAACCATGTGTATAGTTATTGGAATATTATGTGAATATGAAATGAAAGTCCTTTGAGTCTAGTTCTAATAACATCAAATCGATTGTCATTTAAACATTCTAATAGAAAGTTACGAGTGTTTTACTAAAGGTTGTCCTGTCAGAAAAATAAATCGCAGAGGTTAGCGCCTAGGGGATCGAGGGGCGGTGCCTATAGGGCATAAATCATAAAGTTCTAGTATTTGAGCACCGTAGTTACCGAGAGGGGTGGCTAGGGAGTCCAAAGCGAAAGGGCCATAAAAGAGGCAACGGGGAGAGAGAAAAATCACCTTTTCTCATTAGTTTTAAAATATTTTGAGGATAAAACAAGTTAGGGCTGTAAACTACTCACCAAAGTAACATCTTTACCATGAATTCACGCTATAAGAAACAGTTAAACATCATTTAGTACTTTCTAATTCTTGAAACCTAGATTTACACCCAAGAATCGAAGAGCTCTTCGAGACCCAAAACCTTAGGGTTCGTGGACATATTTTTCAAAGTAAGCTTCATTACTTCCTAATATTAAAGATAGTAACTTTACAATATATTATGGCTATAAATCATAAAATATTGAGAGTTATGGGTGAAAAGTGGTGGAAAGCCATTAATCGATGTACATGAACTTGAAAGAGAAGATGAGTTGTATAAGATTGATGAAGTTATTGGTTTTAAACTCCGTAAATGTAGATTTTTGGAGCTTCGGCTATGAGGGTTGTTGAAGGGGAAACTTGAACTTTCAACTAATGATAAGTTGAATTTACATTCCGTAGGTCAATGACTTGACAAGAAAATAACTATATAGAATGTACTTTATATGATGTTTCCCAATTATTTTGAATGTGGATGTTCAAATCGTTTGTTTGAGAACCTTCAAGTAATTAAATGCTATGACTCTGTCACTAGCTTATGTTACATATGTTTTGACAGAAAGTGCGTTGTTTGTGCATAACAACTCTACTATCTCAGAATATCAAAATAATTAAATATCATATTTTATTCGATTACTGTTATGACATTGCTTATTTTCTTAGCTTCAGTTCAAGTTTGATAAATATAATCACATTTGTTTTGGGAGAATGATCTTGCCTCCCCATGTTTGAGAGCCATGGTTGTCAGTGGTAGCTACCTTACACTTGCAGGTGTTCCACGTCATTAGATTTATGTGTTTGAGGGAAGTGGCCAAATCTCCTTGAGGTGTAAAAGTCCCCAGGGCGGGGAATTGGGCCGGCATCCCCAGACCCATTAGATTTATGTATTTGGTTTCATTATTTGTTATATATAATTTTCAGCATATTGAAGCTCAACTACAATCAGTTGCCAAAACTTTACTCAGGTTTTCTATTACAACTCTACTTTTAGATTTTCGGTATTAATTTATGAAATTGCTTAAGTTATGTTGATTATAATTTTATAATAATTATTTAATCCAAAAAAGTTTGTCCTCCACTTATGAGGTGGTAAACAAGACTTACTGAGTACCCCCGGAGATACTTAGCTCATATCGGCCTATCACATTGTGTGATAGGTGTTGAATATGCGAATGGCGAAGCTCATAGCAGGACTTTAGACTCTTCGTGGATCCAATATATAGACTCTGTTGATTCCTCCCAACGCTAGTTTCTTATCTTCGGTCTTTCAGTCAACTAGACATTTTATTCTTTCTGCGAATTCCCCGAAGATATTGATTTAGTTTTAATACGTGGAGTCTCATGACTGTCGTTGTTTGGTTTAGATTTCAGACTTTTTCCCCCTAAACTTTAGTTAGCTATTTTCATACGGTTATTAGCATAAGACTTATTCGAATTTTGTTTGCTTTAATAACCTTATCAACAAGTACATATAGATAGAACAAGGCTTTCTTGAAGGGGTAAGATAGATTGAGAGCTATCATATCCTACCCCAGCTTTGGGACATGACAAAATATATAATAGGAGGATTTTGTAGAAGGGGTTGACGTGTTTATTAGGAATGACATGTCACTTTCTCTATTTAAACTGAAGAGGTGATTAGCTGCCCTTGTGTAAAGTGTATATGTAGAGATTGTTTGAAATCATATGAAATTAAGAATCATTTTTACAGTATGAAATTTATGTGAACTAATAATGCTGAGATCAGTGGTAGTTATGGTATATTTAAAAACATGGTTATTGGTAAAAGTAGTAGGTCAATTGTCACAACCCTAAATCCAACCAATCGGGATCATGATGGCGCCTAAAAATGCTTGCTAGGCAAGCCAATAAATAATAGAGAATCAAGAAGAAATACTATAAAATATTGACAATAGATTAATAACAAGATGAAAATACACTCCCCGATATAAATGCAATAAGTCTAAAACCAACATCTAAAGAAAATAACCCAAAATGTGGAGTCACAAGTACATGAGCTTCTAGATCAACCTAATACAAGGTTCTGAAAGAAATACAATACTGTCTGAAGAAAAATAGAAACAATACATAGAACTAGGAAAGTGAATCTAAGGCCTGCGAACGAAATGCAACTCTACATTGAATGAGGTGACGTGAGGTCACCCATGGTGATGTGTATGAAAAGTTATATTGTGATTGGTCATCTTTGGAGACTCTTGGAACATTCAAGGATGAACATATGTTTAAGTGGAGGAGAATGTAACGACCCGATTGGTCATTTTAAGTTCTAGCATTTTGTTCTCTGATTCTAAATTTGGATGATTTACACTGGAAGATTTGACAATGTTTTGACTTTTGAGAAAATAATCTCGGATTGGTGATTTGATGATTCCTATAGGTTTGTATGGATATTTTTGACTTGGGAATATGTTCAAAACTGATTTGGGATGTTCCTAGAAGGTTTTCGCTATATTTGTCGAAAGTTGGCAATTTGAAGAATCAGAGAATCATAAGTTTGTCCGAGAGTTGAATTCGATGTTATCAGACTCCTATTTTAGCTTTGGGACCTTGAATATGTTCATTTAGGTTGTTGAAACTTATGCACAACGTTTTGTTGTGAACTAAAATGTCTATGTGTGATTCAGATGCGTTCTGCGAAGTGTGAAGGTTTCAAAGTTAAAGAATGATTTTGATCTTAGATTTCTGGTTTTGATGTTATTTGTGGTGTTTTAATCCTCTGGATAGGTTTGGATAATGTATATAGACTTGTTGGTATGATTGCACAGTGTCCTGAGGGGATCGATTGAGTTTCTGGGTTGTTTCAGACCATTTCGGATGATGTTTGCATGCTTGTGTTCTGATGTCTCTAATGTTATTTACGATCGGGAAGGTATAATTGCATTTTCATAGTGTTTGTTGGAGCTAGGGGCTATGTGTTACGCATTTGCATGGACAACCACACATTCGTGAAGTGTTGGCAGATGGTATATGTGTTTTCATAGAGGAAAAGTTTGGGCGCTATAGCTCTGTTCATCGCGTTCACATGAATATGTTCATATACATTTAGTGTTGGAAGCTTGGTCATTACATTCACTACTGAGGCATCACTTCATGTAGAAGGGCAGTTGACATGTCACATTTTGTGCTTCGCGATCGGGGGGCCTTGTTGCGATCGCGATGGGTACCCCTAAGTCGTGTTTTTCGTAATTTTTAGCTCATTTATTATATTTTGAACCCTAGACTTGGAGAGGGGCAATTTGTCATGGATATTTTTAGAAAAGACTTTGAGTTCACGGGTCATCAGATTTTTGCATTGGTTCCGAGTTTTGGGCACGTGGACCTGGGGTTAACTTTTGGGAAATTCTTCAAAGATCGAGTCTTTATTGATTTGTATCACTTACTATGACATTTTTTTACTTCTTTGGTTGATGTTTGGCCATATTTGAGCCGATTAGAGGTGGTTTCTCAACGAAATGCAATTTTTGAGCTTTGGACTAGCCCGAACGAGGTAATTGTCTTGCCTAACTTTGGTTGAGTGCATTTTCCTATTAATTGATGGGTTTTGCTAATAGGGGGGGGGGGTGATTTATTTATGAGGTGGCGAGAATATATACATGTGCCATGGGTATTCATGCTCGGGGGTAGATTCTAGATTACTCTATGCCTTGTTTGGTTGTATGTTCTACTTGATTCTATGTTTTATTCGATTGATTGACTATGTGAGCACAATAAACCATGATAGAGATAATGTGAGGTTAATGATACCTTATTTTTAGCATGATAAATTATGCTTGAGATTCTATAATTTCTTTAGACTTAGTCACATGTATGCTATGAACACATATTCGTACTTGTTGGTCTTGTGTTATGCCTTTAATTGAAGTATGACTACTTTAATTTCCTTACCCACATTAAAGATTATGAAATGGCTTTTTATGATTATTTGGTACGTGATGATCATTTGGGTGACGTATTACATATTGGGTCCACGGTCATGTATACATATAGCCATACATCCTACTTAGAGATCATTCCTTGTTTATATGCATACATACATGCATAGTTATTTCATAGTCTACGTGAATTTTATATGCTTAACTCATATTCATATGCATACATCACCTTATATGGTTCTCACATACGAAGTGTGGTTATGGCACGAGGTTTCAACCATGCGAATATTGGGATATTTTTATTGATCGGGGATGAGGTCTTTGCCGCGAGGTGATTGTGATGTGATATTGATTGTGTCACATGAGTTGTTTGTGCGGTTGTTATGATTATTGGTACATAAGTTGTCTGCGGAGCACGTGAGTTGTCTGTGTGGCTGCTATGATTATTGGCACGTGTGTTTTTCATGCAACACATGAGTTTTTGTAACGACCCGACCAATAGTTTTGTGAGATTAGCCCCGTTTCTCCCGTTTCTGCTTTATCATATGTTTCTTAGCCTATTTATGTTGTGTTGGGTCCGTTGGTTCGGGTTCGGAGTGGTCGTGGTTAGAACAGAGACACTTAGTCTCTTAAATTAGATTATAGTTGAAAAAGTCAACTAGGAGTTGACTTATTGGTAACCGACCTTGAAATGTGGATTTTATGGCTTGGATAGCTTATTTAGGTGATTTGGGACTTAAGAGTGTGTTCAGAATGAAGTTTTGATGTCCGGTGTAGAATTAGGCCTCAATTGGCGAAAGTTAGTTTTTGGCGATTTCCTGCCGGCAGTGGAAAATAGGCTATCGGGGTCGGAATGGAACTCCAAGAATTGGAGCAGATTTGTAATGTCATTTTGTATATGTGTGGAAATTTTAAGGTCAATCGGATGTGTTTTTGATGGTTTCGGCATCTTTGGTGAAATTTAGAAGTTTCAAAGTTCATAGGCTTGAATTTGATGTAATTTTTGTATTTTTGGGTCATTTTTGGTGTTTCGAGGGATCGACTAAGTTTGAATAAGGTTATGGGATGTGTTGGCGTGTTTGGTTGAGGTCCCGAGGGCCTCGAGTGTATTTCGGATGTCAAACGGGCACTTTTGGTCTTTGGGAGATTGCTGGTTTTCTGGTATTTTAGCAGCAGTGGTTTGTTCATTTCGATCGCATGAGTTCATCCGCGATCGTGTAGAGTAATGTTTGTGGCATGCAGATTTGTTATATGTGATCGCGTAATGAGGTTTGCGATCGCATAGGTTGGGCAGCCAGAGCAATGCGGTCGCGTGGTTCCTTGTGCGATCGCGTAGAAGAAAAAGGGGGCACGCGAGGTTGTTCCAATTATTATTCGCGACCGCGTGAATGGGTACGCGATCGCATATGTCAGGGGTGAAATTTGGAGGTAGTAAGTTTGTTCTTCGCGATCGTATGGGTTGTCTCGCGATCGCAGTGAGTTAATATTTTGGTGTTGGGCAGAATATTTTAAAAGACCATTTTTGCTAGTGTAGTCTATTTTTCCTCCATTGTTGAGCGGGTTTGGAGCTCTTTGAGATGGTTTGAAGAGGAAATCGAAGGGAATCACTTGGAGGTAAGATTTTCGACTTCATAACTCGATTCTATGTCATTTTCTAAGTAATTAAACCAAAAATTTGTTGGATTTAAACCCAAAAACTGGGGAGGTTAGGTGCATGAGAATTGGAAATTTCTTTTGATGATTTGAGTGGGCAATTGTGGTCCGATTATGATGTTCTTAGTATGTATAGAATCGTGGGAGGATTCAGATTCTAGTGATGTAAATTTTATAGAATTCCGAGACGTGTGCCGGGGGCTCGAGTTTGGCCAAATTTCGAGAATTGTGTCTAAATTGATAGTTTTTGATTGAGTTTTGTTCCTTTAGCGTATATTGATGAAGTTAATTTGGTTTGGTTAGATTCGGAGAATTTGGGAGGCAATTCGAGGGCAAGAGAATTGCAGAGTAGCTTTTGGGTTGTTTTGAGGTAAGTAACAATTGTAACTCTAAACATGAGGGTATGAAACCCCGGTATTTTATATGGTTTTGGCAAATGAGGTGACGCACATGCTAGGTGACGAGTATGTGGGCGTGCACCTATAGGGATTGTGACTTGGTCCATCCCGTAACAACTATTAAGCCGCGTATTCAATTTGAAACCTTACGATATCCTGTATTTTGGGAATTATACTTGTTTATGGGTTGTGAGCTATATTTGGGGCCTTGTGCCGACCTGTTTAGACCCTCGGAGGTAATTTTACACTATTCTCACACTATCCTGATATAAAAATTGTGAACTCAGTCGTGTTTCCCTCTTACTGTTATTTTCACTATTATCATACTGTTTTGAAACATTGAGAGGTATTTTGGGCTGAGTCCCGTGAGTCGAGATGAATTTCCCGAGTGGCTTGTGAGGATGACTGAGTGAGGCCGAGAGCCGAGTATGTAAGGATAGTTATGGATCGGGCTGCACGTCGCAGCAGTGTATATATTATATATTACATATGGATCGGGCTGCACGCCGCAACAATATAGATTATATATGGGTCGGGCTGCACGCCGCAACAATATATGTTATATATGGATCGGACTGCACGCCGCAACAACGTACATATTGGATCGGGCTGCATACCGCATCAGATATTATGCTTGGGCTGAAGGAGGCCCTCCAGGAGTCTGTACACCCCCAGTGAGCACAGTCGACTATTATATGGATCGGGCTGCACGCCGCTGGGTATGTTATATGGATCGGGCTGCACGCTGCAGCAGTATAGATATATATACATGTATTGGATCGGGCTGCCCGCCGCAGCAGTTGTGTGTATTCATGGTACTTGTTGCGTACGAGTGTTTAGTGTGAGCATGAGATTCTGATGGTGGGGTCATGAGTGACTCAGAGGCTTGCCTGAAGGGCTTTATTGTGAGCGATACTGTGCCCGAGGAGCCTATATTTTTATGAAACTACTGTTTTCACTCTTCTTTACACTGAGCCTCTGATCATAATGTTGGACAAATGTTTTTATACGAGATTTTAAATGGAAATTGGAGTTTTATGAAATATTCGCAAATGTAGATTTTTGACTTGACTTACTTATTCCCACAGTTACTTATTATATGGATTTACATGATTAATGTTTGTCACTATACTCAAGTTTTTTGTCACATTGGTTACTTACTGAGTTGGCGTACTCATGTTACTCCCAGCACCTCTGTGTGCTGATCCAGGTACCGGACCATCTCACTAGTTGATTTTCGGACGTCCTTGGAGTTGTTCGAGGATCGAGGTAGCTGCTCAACGTCCCCATCTTACCTCTTTTCCTTTCCTCAGTTCATAGTGTTTTGTCTTTTTTACTTTAGGCTTTTGTAGTAGCAAGTCACCTTATTGTACATTGTATTTATATTCTTAGATGCTCATGACAGTTGACTCCAGGTCTTGGGGAGATGTATAAATTGTTTATCTCATTTTGCTGTTTTAAATATGCTAGTTTTGGAAAATTATGAAACATTTCTGTAAGGGTTGGCTAGCCTAGTTCCATGATAGGCGCCATCGCGACCGGCTTAAGATTTGGGGCCGTGACAAGTTAGCATCAGAGCCTAGGTTACATAGGACTCAACGGTCATGAGCAGGTTTAGTAGAGTCTTGCGGATTTGTACAGAGAGGTTTGTACTTATCTTCAAGAGTCTGTGGAACCCTTAGGAACAATCTCATTTTCTTGAATTCTGCCGTGCCATATTTGTTGATTCTAGAAATCTAAACTTCTGTTGTTTCATTCTCTCGCAGATGGCGAGGACTCGCGCTACCGGTCATGGTGATCAGCCCCCAGCTAGACCAGCGAGAGGTCGAGGCCGTGTTAAAGGTAGGGGGCCTGCGCGTGCAGCAGCCAGGGTAGTACCAGATGATCCTCCTACCATTCAGGATCAGGTTCCCGTCACAGATGCTCTAGTAGGACAGGCTCATGCACCGACAATGCCTATTGTTATTCCAGGTCTTCAAGAGACCTTGGCTCAGATCTTGACGGTATGTACCAACCTTGCTCAGGAAGTTCCGCTACTTCTCAGGCCGGGACAGGCAGTCAGACTCCAGCTGCTCGGACACTTGAGCAGGTTACTCAGGGCCATAAGATACCGGGGGCGGTTCCAGCCCAGCCGGTTGCTCCACTTCAGAACTTCATGGTTCCAGCTATGCTAGATGATGAGCAGCGTAGGCTGGAGAGGTTTACTAGACTTCAGCCTCCGACATTCAGTGGCGCAGAGGGCGAGGATGCCCAGGATTTTCTGGATAAGTGTCAGCGGATGCTTCGTATTGCTGGGATTATGGAGACCAATGGCGTCTCGTTTGCTACTTTTTCAGTTTTCTGGTGCTGCTTTCACTTGGTGGGAGTCTTTTGAGAGGCGTAGGCCTGTTGGTTCAGCACCCCTCACATGGTAGCAGTTCTCCACTATCTTCTTGGAGAAGTATGTACCCCAGTCTCACAGTGAGTAGCAACGCAGGCATTTTGAGTAGCTGCGTCAGAGGGAGCTATCAATGACGGAGTATGAGATGCAGTTTTCAGAGTTGGCTCGTCATTCCACCATGTTGATCCCTACTGACAGGGAAAGGATTAGGAGGTTCCTGGATGGCCTCACTTATCAGCTCCGTCTTTTTATGACTTCGGCGAGAGTATCAGGTGCTACCTTCGAGCAGGTTGTTGATATTGCTCGAGATATTGAGTCAGTTCGCTGCCAAGAGTGGGTAGAGAGGGAGGCCAAGAGGCCTCCTGGATCGGGTGGTTCTAGTGGTGCTCCTTCCAGGGGGAAGATTCAGCATGGTAGAGGCTGTTCGTTCACGCCTCCTCGGACAGGCCGCCCAACCCATAATGGTGCATCTTCGGGGCATGGTCCCCGCAGTTCTCAACCAGGCCGTTCTTCATTCGGTGCCCTTCCAACCCAAAGTGCAGCTCGAGTACCATCAGTTCAAGGTTCCTCTATGCATGGTTCTCGTAGTGGCCATTCTGGTGCCAGGGGTTCCTTTCAGTCCCCGTCTCCAGCTCCAGGTAGTTGCTATGAGTGTGGAGAGTTCGGGCATATGAAGAGGAAGTGTCTTCATCTTCTAGGAGGCCCATCTTAGGTGAGGAGCCAGCCTTCGACTTCAGCTCCAGTTATTTCACCACCCACCCAGGCAGCCAGGGGTGGTAGTCAATCAGGTAGAGGCCGCCCTAGAGGGGGAGTTCAAGCAGGTGGAGGTCAGGCCCGTATGTATGCGTTTCTAACCAGGCCAGATGCTATGGCCTCCGATGCAGTGATTGCAGGTATTGTCTCAGTCTGTCGCCGAGATGCTTTGGCTTTACTTGACCCTGGTTCTACATATTCCTATGTTTCTTCATATTTTTCCCATTTTCTGGATATGCCCCGTGAGTCTTTAGTTACATCTGTCCAGTGTCGATTCCGGTGGGCGATACTATTGTTGTGGACCCTGTGTATCGGTCGTGTGTGATATCTATTGGGGGTCTGGAGACCTGAGTGGTCCTACTGTTACTCATCATGGTCGATTTTGATGTGATATTCAGCATAGATTGGTTATCTCTGTGTCATGTTGTTCTTGATTGTCACGCTAAGACCGTGACCTTAGCTATGCCAGTATGTCCGAGGGTTGAGTGGAGAGGTTCTTCTAAGTATGTGCCTAGCAGGGTGATTTCCTACCTGAAGGCTCAGCGTATGGTTGTGAAGGGGTATTTATCGTATTTGTCTTTTGTGAGGGATGTCAGTGGTGAGACTCCCACTATTGATTCGGTTCCTGTGGTCCGTGACTTTCCGGACGTGTTTCCTGCAGACTTGCCAGGCATGCCACCTGACAGGGACATTGACTTTGGTATTGACCTAGTTCCAGGCAATCAACCTATTTCTATTCCAGCTTATCGTATGGCACCAGTGGAGCTAAAGGAATTAAAGGAGCAGCTTCAGGAACTCCTAGATAAGGGGTTCATTCGGCCTAGTGTCACCTTGGGGCGCACCAATGTTGTTTGTGAAGAAGAAGGATGGTTTTATGCGTATGTGTATTGATTATCGGCAGCTGAACATGGTTACAATGAAGAACCGATATCTCTTTCCTCGTATAGATGAGTTGTTTTATCAGTTGTAGGGTGTCAGGGTATTTTTCAAGATTGACTTCCGTTCTGGCTATCATCAGTTAAAGATTCGGGGGCCAGACATTCCGTAGACTGCTTTCAGGACTATATATAGTCATTATGATTTTTTGGTTATGTCATTCGGGCTAACCAATGCCCCAACAGCCTTTATGCACTTAATGCATCGTGTATTCCGGCCTTATCTGGATTCTTTCGTCATCGTGTTCATTGACGATATCTTGGTGTATTCCCAATCTTGAGAGAATCATAAGCAGCATTTGAGAGTTGTGCTTCAGACCTTGAGGGAGAAGAGATTGTATGCAAAATTTTTGAAGTGTGAGTTCTGGCTTGATTCAGTAGCGTTCTTGGGTCACGTGGTGTCCAGTGAGGGTATTCAGGTTGACATGAAGAAGATAGAGGCGGTGCAGAGCTGGCCTAGACCGTCTTCAGCTACTGAGATTCTCAGTTTCCTTGGTTTGGCAGGGTACTATCGCTGTTTCGTAGAGGGATTTTCATCGATTGCAGCACCTATGACCAGACTAAATCAGAAGGGTGCTCAGTTCAGGTGGACTGTGGAGTGTGAGGAGAGGTTTCAGAAGCTCAAGTCAGCTTTGACTACAACTCCGATGTTGGTTTTTCCTACGGATTCAGTTTCTTATACAGTTTACTATGATACCTCGAGAGTTGGCCTTGGAGATGTTCTGATGCAGGACGGTAGGGTGATTGCCTATTCATCCAGACAGTTGAAGGTGCACGAGAAGAATTATCCAGTGCACGATCTTGAGCTAGCAGCTATTGTACACGCCTTGAAGAGTTGGCATCATTACTTATATGGAGTGCATTGTGAGATTATCACTGATCACCGTAGTTTTCATCATCTGTTTAAACAGAAGGATCTGAATTTGCGTCAGAGGAGGTGGTTTCAGATTCTCAAAGATTATGACCTCACTATTTTATATCATCCGGGAAAGGCCAATGTAGTGGCCGATGCCCTGATTCGCAGAGCGAAGAGTTTGGGGAGTCTAGCCTACCTTCCAGTAGCAGAGCGACCATTAGCACTTGACATTCAGGCTTTAGCGGGTCAGTTGGTGAGATTGGATCTATCAGATCCCCTGCGGGTATTGGCTTGTGTAGCCTCCAGGTCTTCTCTTTATGATCAGAATAGAGCACGCCAGTATGATGATCCACACTTGCTCGTTCTTCAGGACAGGGTCCGTCGCGGTGATGCCAGTGATGTGGTTATTGGTGATGATGGGGTCATGAGGATGCAGGGCCGGATTTGCGTGCCCAATGTGGATGGACTTCGAGATTTGATTCTAGCTAGGCCCATAGTTTGCGGTATTCCATCCATCCGGGTGCCACAAAGATGTATCAGGATCTGAGACAACATTATTGGTGGAGGCGGATGAAGAGGGATATTGTTGAGTTCGTGGCTCGGTGTCTCAACTGTCAGTAGGTCAAGTATGAGCATCAGAGACCGGGTGGATTGCTTCAGAGATTAGATATTCTGGAGTGGATGTGGGAGCGGATCACCATGGACTTCGTAGTTGGGCTCCCACAGACTTCGATGAGGTTTGATGCTATATGGGTTATTGTGGATCGACTGACCAACTCCACGCACTTCATTCCTGTTGGTACCACTTATTCTTCGGACCAGTTAGCCAAGATTTACATCAGGGAAATTTTCCGGTTGCATGGGATTCCAGTTTCTATCATTTCTGACAGAGGTGCTTAGTTCACATCTCAGTTTGGAAGGTCCGTGCAGAGGGATAGGTACTCAGGTCGAGTTGAGCACAGTGTTTTATCCTCAGACTGACTGGTAGTCGAAGTGTACTATTCAGATTTTTGGACGATATGTTGCGTGCTTGTGTCATGGATTTTGGGGGTTCATGGGAACAATTTCTGCCAATCGCGGAGTTTGCATATAATAATAGTTATCAATCGAGTATCCAGATGGCTCTGTACGAGGATTTATATGGTAGGAGGTTCAGATCTCCAGTTGGTTGGTTTGAGCGGGGCGAGGCTAGGCTATTGGGCACATACTTGGTTCAGGATGCTTTAGGTAAGGTGAAGTTGATTCAGGCGCGGCTTCGCAAATGGCAGTCTAGGCAGAAGAGTTATACGGACCAGAAGGTACGATATATGTCTTTCATGGTTGAGGAGAAGGTGCTACTGAAGGTGTCACCCATGAAGGGTGTTATGAGGTTCGGGAAGAGGGGAAAGCCGAGTCCCCGGTTCATTAGGCCTTTTGAGATGCTTCAGAGGATTGTGGAGGTGGATTATAGGCTTGCCTTGTCTCCTAGCTTATCGAGTATTCATCCAGTGTTCCATGTTTTGATGCTTCGGAAGTATGTTGGTGACAAGTCTCATGTTATGGACTTCAACACGGTTTATCTCGAGGGTGATATGTCATATGAGGTAGAGCTAGTGGCTATTTTGGGTCGTCAGGTCAGAAAGCTGAGGTCTAAGGATATAGCTTTAGTGAAGGTTCAGTGGAGACGGCAGCCGGTGGAGGATTCCACCTGGGAGACCGAGCGGGAGATACGGAGCAGATACCCTCACTTATTCGAGACTCCAGGTATGCTTCTGGACCCGTTCGAGGACGAACATTTGTTTAAGAGGAGGAGGATGTAACGACCCGGTTGGTCATTTCGTGAGATTAGCCCTGTTTCCCCCATTTCTGTTTTATCATATGTTGCTTAGCCTATTTATGTTGTGTTGGGTCGGTTGGTTCGGGTTCGGAGTGGTGGTGGTTAGAATAGAGACACTTAGTCTCTTAAATTAGCTTATAGTTGAAAAAGTCAATCGGGAGTTGAATTATTGGTAACCGACCTCGGAATTTGGATTTGATTGCTCGGATAGCTTCGTTAGGTGATTTGGGACTTAGGAGTGTGTTCGAAATGAAGTTTTGATGTCCGGTGTAGAATTAGGCCTGAATTAGTGAATGTTTTTGGTGATTTCTGGTCGGCAGTGGAAAATAGGCTATCGGAGTCCGAATAGAATTCCGGGAATTAGAGCAGGTTTGTAATGTCATTTTGGATATATGTGCAAATTTTCAGGTCAATCAGATGTGTTTTGGATGGTTTTGGCATCTTTGGTGAAATTTAGAAGTTTCAAAGTTCATAGGCTTGAATTTGATGTAATTTTTGTGTTTTGGGGTTGTTTTTGGTGTTTCGAGTACTCGACTAAGTTTGAATAAGGTTATGGGATGTGTTGGCGTGTTTGGTTGAGGTCCCGAGGGCCTCGGGTGTATTTCGGAAGCTCAAACGGGCACTTTTGGTCTTTGGTAGATTGCTGGTTTTCTGGTGTTTTAGCAGCAGTGGTTTGTTCATTGCGATCGCGTGAGTTCATCCGCGATCGTGTTGAGTAAAGTTTAAGGCAGGCAGATTTTTTCTATGGGATCGCGTAATAAGGTTTGCGATCGCATAGGTTAGGCAGCCAGAGCAGCGCGGTCGCGTAGAAGAAAAAGGGGGCGCGTGAAGTTGTTGCAATTGTTCTTCGCGACCGTGTGAATGGGTACGCGATTGCATAGGTCAGGAAGTCGAAGCTTCGCAATCGCATGGGGAATGGTGCGATCACAATGGTTG
This sequence comes from Nicotiana paniculata, assembly GCA_005239505.1. Taxonomy (NCBI): domain Eukaryota; kingdom Viridiplantae; phylum Streptophyta; class Magnoliopsida; order Solanales; family Solanaceae; genus Nicotiana; species Nicotiana paniculata. The sequence continues at coordinate 23,748 of MDKI01248576.1, forward strand.
AAATTTGGAGGCAATAAGTTTGTTCTTCGCGATTGCGTGGGTGGTTCCGCAATCCCAGTGAGTTAATATTTAGTGCTGTGCAGAATGTTTTAAAAGGCCATTTTTGCGAGTTTAGTCTATTTTTCTTCCATCGTTGAGAGGGTTTGAAGAGGAAATCGAAGGGAATCACTTTGAGGTAAGATTTTCGACTTCATAACTCGATTCTATGTCGTTTTATAAGTAATTAAACCGGAAATTTGTTGGATTTAAACCCAAAAATTAGGGAGGTTAGGTGCATGAGAATTGGAAATTTCTTTTGATGATTTGAATGAGCAATTGTGGTCCGATTTTGGTGTTCTTGGTATGTATAGAATCGTGGGAGGATGAGGATTCTAGTGATGTAAATTTTATAGAATTCCAAGACGGGGGCCTGGGGCTAGGGTTTTTCCAAATTTCGAGAGTTGTGTCTAAATTGATAGTTTTCGATTGGGTTTTGTTCCTTTAGCGTATTTTGATGACGTTAATCTTGTTTTGGTTAGATTCGGAGCATTTGGGATCCAACTCGAGGGGCAAGAGCATTGCAGAGTAGCTTTTGGGTTGTTTTGAGGTAATTAACAATGGTAACTCTAAACCTGAGGGTATGAAACCCCGGTATTTTATATGGTTTGGTAAATAAGGTGATGCACATGCTAGGTCAAGAGCGTGTGGGCGTGCACCGATAGAGATTGTGACTTGGTCCGTCCCGTAACGACTATTAAGCCGCATATTCAATTTGAAACCTTACGATATCCCGTATTTTGGGAATTATACTTGTTTATGGGCTATGAGCCATGTTTGGGGCCTTGTATCGACCTGTTTAGACCCTCGGAGGTACTTTTACACTATTCTCACACTATCCTGATATAACAATTGTGAACTCAGTCGTGTTTCCCACTTATTATTATTTTCACTATTACCACACTGTTTTGAAACTCTGAGAGGTGTTTTGGGCTGAGTTTCGTGAGTCGAGATGAATCGCCCGAGTAGCTTGTGAGGATGACTGAGTGAGGCCGAGAGCCGAGTATGTAAGGATAGCTATGGATCGGGCCGCACACCGCAACAATGTATATATTATATATTACATATGAATCGGGCTACACGCTGCAACAATATAGATTATATATGGGTTGGGCTGCACGCTGGAGCAATATATGTTATATATGGATCGGGTTGCACGCCACATCAATGTACATATTGGATCAGGCTGCACGCCGCGACAGATATAATGCTTGGGATGAAGCAGCCCCTCCAGGAGTCTGTACACCCCCCAGTGAGCACAGTCGACTATTATATCGACCGGACTGCACGTAGCAGCGTATGTTATATGGATCGGGATGCACGCCGCAACAATATAGATATATATACATGTATTGGATCGGGCTGCCCGCCGCAGTAGTTGAGTGTATTCATGGTACTTGTTGGGTACGAGTGTTTAGTGTGAGCATAATATACTGATAGTGGGGTCACGAGTGACTGAGACGCTTGCCCGAGAGGCTTTATTGTGAGTGATACTATGCCCAAGGGGCCTATATTTTTATGAAACTACTGTTTTCACTCTTCTTTACACTGAGCCTCTGATGATAATGTTGGACAAATGTTTTTATACGAGATTTTAAATGGAAACTGGAGATTTATGAAATATTCGGAAATGTAGATTTCTGACTTGATTTACTTATTCCCACAATTACTTATTATATGGATTTACATGATTTATAAATGCTCATCACTACACTCAAGTTTTTAACTTACTGAGTTGGCGTACTCACGCTACCTCTGTGTGCAAATCCAGGTACCAGACTATCTCACTAGTTGATTTTTGGACGTGCCTTGAGTTGTTCGAGGATCGAGGTAGTTGTTCAGCGTCCCCAACTCTCCTCCTTTCCTTTATTCAGTTCATAGTCTTTTGTCTTTTGTACTTCAGGCTTTTGTAGTAGCAAATCACCTTATTGTACATTGTATTTACAGTCTTAGATGCTCATGAAAGTTGACTCCAGGTTTTGGGGAGATGTATAAATTGTTTATCTCATTTTGCTGTTTTAAATTTGCTAGTATTGGGAAATTATGAAACATTATGATAGTCTATAAGGGTTGGCTAGCCTAGTTCCATGATAGGCGCCATCGTGGCTGGCTTAGGATTTGGGGTCGTGACAGTTTTTTATTATGCTTATTAGCACGTGAATTGTTCATGCAACATGTAAGTTGTCCGTGCAGTTATGGCACGTGAGTAGTCTGTGACGCGTGTGAATATAGATCCATCCCCCTAGGGTCACCCTCTCATGTTTCTCTCTTGATGGCATGCATTCAGACTGTGAGAAACCGATGATTTTCTGGTTGATTGTTGATGTGTGGAGTATGGTGTTCTTGATAGATGATGTGTTGGTATAGTATAAGGGTGGTATTCTTGATTGATGATGTGTGGAGTATAAGGGTGACATTCTTGATTGATGATGAGTGGAGTATAAGGGTGGCATTCTTGATCGTGCAAGTGACTTCTTTATTATTGTCATGCATTTCACATGTTCTTACATGTATTATCCATGCATATCATCCACATATTATAGTTGATGCCATTTACACATGTATGAGACTTGTTAGTGAGTTGTTGGACACTTGGAGAGCGTGAGATTGATGTAAAATGGGAGTTATCATCATACATTGAGATGTTAGACTCATAAAAATGGTATTCGGGTAATAGATACTGAATTAGATCATTGTTATGTATATACATTACAATTATGCATGAGTATTTGAGCATGCACACTACTTGGTACCTGCCTCTTTGTGTGCAGTGTTGGTACAAGTTGTATTAGCTTGACCCAGTTGTGCACCTTATTATTGATACCCGTTGTTTTTTTATTGTCCTTTCTGGATACTTCTTTGTATCGTATATGCTATTGAGCTGCAAAGGTTATTCAAAGTGAGTATCTTTTGGACTTAAAAACCTCATTACTACTTCACCGAGGTTGGTCAAGTTACTTAGTGAGTACATGGGGTCGATTGTGCTCATACTACACTTCTGCACCTAACGTGCAGATCTTGGAGTTGAGTTGTTGTGGATGGTGAAGGCTGGCATTAATGTTGTAGCTACATTCCCGATTCAAGGTACCATTTATTTATAGTAGTTTATGAGTCATTTATGTTTATGGAAACTTCAAACATATATTGTTTTATATCCTTTTTCCATTATGTAAATCTAAATTATAGTAACTCATGACTTGTACTGCTAGTTCTTGGGATAGTTGTAATGAATTCTTTTTTTTATTTTATTCATTATCACCGTTGGTTTCTCAGTATAGTAGTTACGTATGTTGTTTGTCTTACCTAGCGGACTAGGTTAGGTGCTATTGGGACTTGGTGGGATTTTGGGTCGTGACATGTGGTACATCGTGTGGTTATAGCTTGGGAATATAGTCATGGATTGACGATCTTGTTGAGACTTATACAATATACATATGCGAGAATCAGATCTTATATGGAATTGTGGATATTGGAATTTTGTTCTAAGACTTATAGGCCAAGGTTAATTGAAGCATCTTCATTCAAGATTGTGTTAGTGGGCTTATATGGACTAAGGTTATATGAGATCACCCACGGGTATGTGTATGATATGTTTATACAGTTATTTGGTAGCTTTGGAATGACTCTTGGCACGTTCGAGGATGAACGTATGTTAAGTGAGGGAGAAGGTAATAACCCGGCTAATCATTTTGAGATTTGGCATTTCTATTCAGCAATTTGAGACTTTGAATAGCTTCATATGATGTATTATGAATTGTGTATATGGTTGGTTTTCATGTTGACAAGCTTCAGAATTGATTTGGTAGAGTGATTCTCAATTTGGACGGCTTAAGTTGGAAGACTTCACAAGGTTTGATTTGATGGCTTCAATAGATTCATATAGTGATTTTGTACTTGGGCGTATGTTAGAATTTTACTTCAGGTGTTCGTAGGAGGTTTTGGATCTATTTGTTAGAAGTTAGCAATTTGAAGAATTTGAGAATTCATAAGTTTAACTTGGAGTTGACTTTGGTGTTATCGGGATCTATTTGTGGTTTTGAGACCTCAGTTAGGTCCTAATGGCTGATATGTACTTGTGTGCAAAGTTTGGTTGTGATTCGGAATACGTATGTGTGAGTCAGACGCATTATGTCATTGTTTGGATGTCAAGAGGATGATTTGGTCTTCAATTCTTGGTTTTGATTTATTTTTGGTGTGTTGAGAATTTGGATAAGTTTGGATATTATATTTGGATTTTTTGGTAAGATCAGACAGGATCTCGAGAGACTCGATTGTGATCCAGGGTGGTTTCAGACAATTTTTGTGATGTTTGGAGTTGGTGATGTCTATTGGTGTATGATGTTATTCATGTTCGCGAGGATAGATCGCGTTCGCGAAGAAAAAATAGGCTAGATGAACTTGTTCCTTCGTGTTCTCGAGGTATTGCCTAAGTTCGTGAAGGAGAAGGTCAACTGGCTTAAACGTTCGCGAAGTAGTCTTGCGAACATGAAGAAGTACTTGGGGGCGGTAGAGTTGTGCCTCGCAAATGCATTAATGATTCGCGAAGAACTGGAGGGTCGGCGTGATTTGTGATCCGTGTTCGTGAAGAGTGGAATGTGAACGTGATGAAGGATTTCAGTCAGGGGTAAATTTTGTCAAGGATTTCTCGAATTTCTCATTTTTCACTATTTAGAGTTTTGGAGCTCGAGAAGAGGCGATTTTGGAGGGGAATTTCACTACTATTTTATGGGTAAGTGATTTCTCTTTGGATTTGATTATATATCTTTTTTCCCTATGTATGTATACACAAAGAGTATGCGATTGTGAAGGAAAATTTGAAGCTTTTTCCTACACTTTAAGAGAGTGTATTTTTGGGATTTGGATACCGATTTCGACTCAGTTTCTGAATCTAATCACATATTTGGACTCGACAGGTTATGGGTCATCGAGGTTTGGTATTGGTTCAAGATTTTAAGCACGTAGGCTCGGGTTGACTTTTGAATTCTTGGGAGTTCTTCAAAGATCAAAGAATTTATGGATTGGGATCGCTTCCTTGGTTGATAATTGGGTGGAATTGCATTATGGCAGGGCTACAACAAAGTTTCTATGCAATTCGACGTTGAGGGATAGACTGGATGAGGTAAGTATCTTGCCTAATATTGTTGAGGGAATAACACTTAGGACAAGACCTTATTTGTCTAATTAGAATGTGTGAGAAACAACGTATATGCGAGGTGACGAGCGCATATGCGGGCGCTATATATAATTCATGACTAGAGTAGTCTCCTCCCTACTATCATGCTTTATTTATTCGTATGACTATGTGAGATTCTTGAATCATGTTAGAGATAATGTTTATACCTTGATCCCCTATTTGAGGAAGATGCTTGTTACTATTTGGCGTATTCGCCTAATCTGAGTCGTAGTTGTACACTTCGCACACGCATACACCCTAGCATATCTATTTTACCAGTCTATGAGTTTGTGATTTGGTACCCCTTGATTGTATACATGTACTCTTATATATTCTTTATGCGTAATGGACTGGGTTGAAAACACATGAGTTGTCCATATGGTGTTATGACTATGGCACGTGAGCCGTCCGCGTGGATTTGTTGTACCTGTATTTCATGCTTTATGGTAGGCTATAATCTTGTGTTTTGGTTGCTTATTACTCTCTAATTGACTACACTTTATTTGTGTTTGAGCTATAATTGGTATGTTTTTGTACTTATTGTGAGTTTATTCCTTGTAGGAGTGATTCTGAGCTATGTAGATGTTGTAGAGCTAATTCAAGCTACTTGGAGTTCTGAAGTCATAGTAAAAGACCAAGGAATTGAGCCTGGATCGTGATCGGAGGTCGACGACAAAGTTTGGACCTCAAAAATCAAGCAAAAAATCCGTACTCCAAGAAAACTCTACAACTATGGAACGTGGGGCGGCACGTGGTGCACAACATCTGCCCAAATGGTGTTGCTTGTAAATTGTTGAGCTCTCTAGATTTCCTTACTTATGCCCTGCATGGCGCGTCGCCCCATGCGGCGTGCTTGTGTAAATGTTTACAGAGCCAATGTCCTATTTCGGATAGGAGAAGGTGGTTTCGTCTGGACCCGATCCTACTTGGTATAAAAACATAGGAAACATTATTTTCTAGAATTTTGGCATACGTTGGACCTAAGAAGGCTATGGAGGAGTCTGAAGAACACAAGCACAAGAAATTCATCATTCCTTCCTCACTCAAGACCCGAGTTTGGATTGAATTTATATTTTCATGTACTTGGTTTTCATCTGTCACGAATTGCTCCATATATCTGTAGTAGTGCTAATTTAGGAATTGGCAATCAATAGTGTTTGAAATTGTGCCAGGGATTGGCAACCAATAGTGTTTGAAATAGTTTGTAGTGCTAATTTAAGAACTCTTTTTTCTTCTTATGTTATTTTATTTGTTCCTTTTTACGGTTGGTGTTGTTAACTATGCGCAGGTAACAGGTTTAGAATGGTGCATGACCGAGCTTCTGAGAAAGAAATGCTACCATACGAGCCCGAGATAGAGAAACAACTGCGATAACTGCGGAAGGAAAGAACTCTCATCGAGACATTAGAAAATGTTGGGAAATCATCAACCAAAGAAACTATGGCTGGAAATGGTGATGATAAAGTAGATTTGATCGCATGAGAGGCAGCCCAACAATGAGAAAAAGTTGCACGGGATGCTGAGGAAGAAACTATTAGAGAAGTACAGATTATCTCTGAGGAAGAGAGGGGTCGGGGAATTGCTCAAAATCAACCCTTGGTTGCATACTAGTTCAAAAATATAGTTCCCATACCTGGGATATCACTAGGCTATTATGCTATACCGGTATACAATCAAGGTTATCAAGTGTTAGACCACCTCTAATTGCAGCTAACAATTTTGAATTGAAGCAAGGGTTGCTTCAAACCCCTCAGAATTACCGTGTCTTCATAGGAAAGATGACCGAAGATCCAAACACACATCTAATGGACATTGAGGTGATTATGAACACCTTTCATACAATGGTGTGTCACAAGATGTAGTGTACTTAAGGGAATTCCCCTTCACACTCAAAGATAACGCATAGCAGTGACTTCGAAACTTGCCCACGAGATCGATTAGAACATGGGAGGAGATGACCATAAAATTCCTTGATAAATATTTCTCCTTATCTAATACGAGCGGGTTTAGAAGAGAAATCCATAACTTTTGCTAGAAATATACCGAGATCCTTTTTGAAGCATGAGAGAGGTTTAAGGAGATAGTTAGAAAGTGTCGACATAGTGGAATTGAACTCTGGAGGCAACTCCAAGAGTTTTGGGATGGATTGACACCAGCCTCACGTAAAACATTGAGCATTGTAGCTGGAGGCCCATTGATGAAGAAGAATCCAGAGGAGATAGTTACAATTCTTGATGTGTTGTCTGAAAATGCAAATTAGAGGCCCTCTAAGAATGCTGAAAGAAGAAGATCAACTGGTGTTCACCAAGTTGATGCTAATACATCTGTGCAGGTACAACTTGATGCTATTGCTAAAGAAATATGCAAGCTGACCTTAGCCTCGATACAAAAATGAGCTTCATGTAGCCTGTGATATATGTGGAAGAGGACACCCTACTCGTGAGTGTCAAACCTCAAATGAGGATGTGAATGCTGTGGGGAATTATAACTTTAATACTATGGGTCACAAGCACCCGATTTTTCATGGAGTTCACCTGGGCGTACCGCTAATGCATGTCCACAACAAAACCCCCAAATTTTAGGGAGAGGGAGCTCCTGGTTTTATGAATCAGCCAAAGGAGCAGTTTCAGCCTCAACAGCCAAATCAGCCCGGTCTGGAAGATCTCTGATTAAAGATTTGAAGTACAAGGGGCAGCAATTCAAAATTTAGAGAAGCAAGTGGGAAATATTGCATCAATATTGTCTAAGATGGTTCCAGGCACTCTCACTGCTGATACTGAACGAAATCCCAAAGAAATGGTAAATGATGTAACCTTGAGAAGTGGGAAAGTTTTGAAAGACCCCACCCTGATCCAAAAAGATATGATCGTTTAAAAAGAAAGTGGGGATTATCTGAAAAGTGACGATGACAAGAAGAAGAAAGGCCTGATGAAAGCTGAGAAAGGAAGGAATAAAACTCAAGAATAGGGGAACATGAGGAGAGCAAGCATATGCCTGCGATATCTTTCCCCCAAAAGCTATATAGAGAAAAGCTGGACAAGCAGTTTGAGAGATTTTTGGATATGCTGAAACAGGTTCACGTGAACTTACCATTCACACAAGTGATCTCACAAATGCCTTCTTATGCCAAATTCTTGAAGGATATTCTTATAAAGAATATGAAAGTAGAGGAGACCTCAGTGGTAAAACTTATAGAGCATTGCAGTGCGATATTGCAAAATAAACTCTCACAAAAGTGTGGAGATTCAGGGAGTTTTACTATACCTTTTACTTTAGGAACTATTAATTTTGATAAATCTTTATATGAGTCTGGTGCCTCAATTAATTTAATACCTATATCTATTTACAGTAAACTGGAGAAGGAGAATGGAGAGATAGGTCTCCACCAATATTGTTGCAGCTGGCCGACCAAAACGACTTTAATACCCGAGGGGATAGTGGAAGATATGTTAGTTTAGGTGAATAAGTTCGTATTTTCTGTGGATTTTCTAGGTCCCTCTCATACTAGGAAGAACATTCAAAGTGACAAGAAGAGAAATATTAGATATATAAGAGAGAAAACTCATGCTTAGAGTGGGTAAGGAGACTTTGACATTCAAGATGGATGTAAAAAAGGGAGTGCAAAAAGAAAAACCAGCTGCAAGTGTTGAGTGGAAAATGAAGGGATCGAAAGAGAAGGCTGTAGTGAGCGAGAAGGATAAATGTGGGATATACCCTAAGAAGGCTGAGAAGAAGCTGTCTGCATGGATATGTGCATTAGTTTGGGCGCAGGGAATGGAGCTCGACTTCGACTCAGACCCCGACTAGATATTCAGGAAAATTTCTTTACCTTATGATTTTTAATTGTATGCCATGGGGACATGCCACAACTTAATATGTGGGGTGGGGGATATTTGTTTGTATGTATATATGTTTTCTTTTTGTTAGTTGTAGTAGTTGGAGATAGAAAAAATGATAGAAAATTTTAAAATTTTCAATTTGTCCCGACGGCGGATATCATCGACATGTTTCTTGAGGGATTAAAGTCAAAAGAAAAAGACAAAAAGATATTCATTTGTAGGTAGTGTAATAATTCTCCCTTCATTTTTCTTTCTGCCGCGATTCTTTTCCAAGTGTTTTGTTTGAAACGGGTGTAGTTAGTAGTAGTTTTTATTTTATTAGGAGTAGGAAACCTTATGCCATGATTTGAACTGAAGACAATATATCTTAAATTTATTATACCTTGAGAATAGTGAGTGCTTTAGTTATGATGATTAAGCTCAGTGTTTGACTCTTGTATAAGTACCTTAAAGTGTATGATCTTAACTTTGCTTAACTGCTATGACTAGAGTGTCTTGATAGTCCGATCCTGGGTGAGTTGTGTTCCATGTGTGTGTGAAGTTTTGTGTATTCTATCCATTGCATTGGATGTTTAGAACTTTCCCCGTGCGTAGGCAGATATATGTTGTTACCCACCTAGTTGTTATGTATCGTAGTTAATCCTTTTGAGCTTGCAATCCTGTTTCTTTGGCAACCACATTACAATCCCAATCATTTGGTTGAATTGACCATCTATTTGAACTTCGTACCTCTCATGACCACTTGAATTTGTTAAGAACATTGTAAAAGTTGAAGTGTGGGGTGGTTGCTTTGGCTTTTGAGTGGAACTACTGAAATAAGGAGAAAGGAGCAATGTTTTGAAAAAGTAAGAGCCACTTGAATTGAAAAAGAAAGGAAAAAACAATAATTTAAGTGTATGATGGTGGAAAGAATGTTCATTTATAGTGGAAACTTGTTCTAATTGTGATTAAAGAAGTAGGGACTTAATGTATATTGATTGAAGTGTAGTTTGATTGCTCGAAGACGACCAATGGTTTAAGTGTGGGGTGTTGATGGTAGGCCATAATCTTGTGTTTTACTCGCTTATTGCACTCCAATTGACTGCACTTTATTTGTGTTTGAGCTTTAATTGGTAGTTTTTTGTACTTATTGCATGTTTATTCATTCTAGGAGTGATTCCGTGCTATGTAGATGTTGTGGAGCTAATTCTAGCTATTTGTAGCTTTGACGTTTGAGTAAAATCCCAAGGGATTTAGATGGGATCATTTTTCGGAGGTCGAGGACCAAGTCTGGATGTCAAAAAACAAGCAAAAATCTGTACTGTACAAAAACTCCACAACCGCAGCGCGCGGCTGCCCAAATCCTGCTGCTTGTCAATTGTTGAGCTCTAGGGATTTCCCCACTAATGACTCGAATGGTGCGTCGCCCCATGCGTCACGCCTGTGTCAATTTTATTTGTGATGAATTGCTCTGTATCATCCCGTACATTCGGACTAGGTGTGGATATGTTAAATGGGTATTAATTTGATATTTTAGACATATGAAGTCCTAGCGGGATGAGTATGGGGGAAAATAGTTGTTTCATAATACGAAGAGTGAGGTGCATAAGATTTGATAAAATCGACTGAGTTTACAAAAGTTCTGCCTTGCAGCAGGATGTAGTGAAAATGTGTAGGAATTTGGAAAAACTCAAAACATGAAAGTTGCATCTCTTTGAAATAGATTTCAAAAATATCTTGTGGAGCCCGAACAGATCGTTGTTCAAACAGTTATGTGCGTTTTACAAAGCAGTGCGCAATATGCGAGCCCAGGTGCGTGCCCTAATGGTCATGTGCGCGGCCGCACACCTGTGACAGTGCTACTGCCATTATGTACATACAGGTGCGGGGGGCACACCCAGGGGGTCATTTTTATAGCCCTACTTCGTCTCCAACACCCCAAAACACAAAATTTTGCTCTAAAAGGGAAGCTCTCAATGGTGATTCTAAGTTGATTTCAATTCCCCAACACCTTATGAACATAGGTAAATCCTCCATATCATTAGATATTCTATTGGGACATCATTGTTGAGAGAAGAAACCCTAGAACTTTATTTCAAGAGGATTGAACTTCAAAAAGGTAATGTCTTCACTCTCTAATTGATTATAACATTGGATTAATGATTATAGACTCTAGTGCATGAGATATGAGTTGTTGGGTTTGATAGAAAAGCATGAACGGTTATAGGTTTGGGTTGTTGATTGTTGATTATTGGTTAAGGGTGTTGTTTATCTTATGGGTGATGAAGAATGGTATTCATTATAACAATTTGAGATTTTAGTATTAGCTACGAGCAAAAGAATGGGTTGTTTTGTGTAGAAGCACCATTAATAAGGACTATGAAGCCTTATGCCTACAAAGTGTTTGATAAAAGGCCTAAGTGGCCAAAACATGAGTATTATTGCTAAATGGAATCCCTTTGGCTTGTGTTGATATAGATTATAGTTGAAAGGGGTTGGTGAATGTTGTATTACGCTCAAGAGCAGGAAGTTAAGGTATGTGTGGCTAACTCTCTATGTTTGGGAATGTTAATGATTCTCCATACACTACGTTTCTGTACGACGTTATTAATTCCCTCAGTAATATAGTTAAACCTAGTTTCCTGAATAGTTGTAGAACTTCTATTCTCTAGCTTCATAATTCGTTCATGACTTTATTTCGAAACATTGTGTGCTCAGTGCGTAATCAATATAGACTTGTGTTTAATTCCCATGAGTCTCAGTCTAGATTACCAGCATGTCATAAATAGTTGAAGCATAAGCTATCATAATCAGTTCATGAATACATGTCTCAATTCAGCTCTATTCAGCATTCAAGTATTATCTAACTCAATATGGTTCAGTATTTTTAGTATCATGTAATACAATACGATTCTCAATTCTTATTTTTAAATCCCTCAATGTTTAACACCTGTATTTGGGCCTTAGGTCTTAGTTTATATGGTTTATGCATATTTGGGCATGAGGCATTAGTTATGTACACATATACTTGGGCCTGAGGTTGTAGCGTGTGCACATATATATTGGGCCCGAGGCCCTAGTTTATTCACATAAACAGGTCGTTCATCATTCAGAAGAGGGAGAATTCATATCCTTACTTCCTTTGTTCAGTTTAGTTAACAATTATCATTTGAGTTATCAGTTATCAGTTCAGTTATCAATGTCATTTCAGTTATAAGTTATCAGTTATCATTTCAGTTTTAGTTTTAATAGTTATCATTTCAGTTATCAACTATCAATTCTCAATTATTATCTTAGTTTCAGTTTCATCATTTATTATTTTTTCTTTCTGTTGCTTTACATACTAGTGAAATTCAAATGTACTCACGTCCCTTTTTCCCGGGGCCTGCATCTCACAATGCATGTACTGATTTACAGGTTGAGGATTTAGAGCGTTAGGATTGTTGTACCAGCTATTTGGTGATCCCTAGTTCTTTCAGGGAATTATCATTACCTTACAGTCCTCTGTAGTTTCATACAGTCAGTGTTTTCAGTACTTGATTAGAGGCTTCATAGACTAGAGTAACAGTTAGACAGAGTCACATACTTTTCATGTTAAGATGTGTTGGCTACAAATATGTTTCAGAATTGTATTAGTATTTCCGTACTTTGATTTATATCATTTGGACATTAAGTATATCAACACGTGTAAGTTTATCATCCGCATTCAGTATGTTATGATATCACCTGTTGATTCATCCAGTCAGTTGGTTCGCTCGGTCATAGTAGTCAGGCACCAGGTACCGTGTTACGTCCAGGCCTAGGTTTTGGGCGTTACAAAGCTTGGTATCAGAGCACTAGGTTCAAGTGTCCTATGGAGTTTATGAAGACGTGTCTAGTGGTGTTTTCTTTATATTTGTGTGCCGGCCACTCATATAAACGATTAACTACCAAGACATTCAGGATTTTCTCAGTTCTTTCTACTCTAGATCGTTCCATGAAGCTTAAAGAAATAGGTAACCTTCTCTTCCTATCAAATTCCAAACATATTGGATGCCCAAGCGACACGCAGGAGAAACCCAAGGTTCTAGAGAGGATGATTGCCCATTGGGGTATATTTATGGAGTATAGGTTGAATGAGACTTGAGAGGAGGTTGAAAGTGGGATGCAATTGATAGTAGTAAAAAAAATTAGTTAACATGTTTTATGGTTATCAGTTTACCTTAGTTATCATGATATCAATTGATATCATGTTTTATGGTTATCAGTTTACCTTAGTTACTAGTTACACAATCTTCTAGTTAACAACTTGGTTATTCAGTATGCTGGAATTCAGTTATACGTTTACCGAATATTCAATGTTTAGTATATCAAAATTCTGGTGACTTGTGAGTATACAGTGATGCCTATGGGTGATAAAGAGAATGTAAATAACAGTGATTATAGAAAAATCTTCGCTTATTTTAGGTTCGAATTAAGACCCAAGGCTCACTAGACACTGAATGAAGTGATTTATCAGATGATGATATTCTCTGAAGGACAAGTTTGTGTGTGGTTGTGTATCCATATGTGTTTTACCTCATGAAACAATTTCATTTTTTATCTTGGAAATGGAGCCACATATTGGATGATGATAGTTCAAATGTCAGGCCCCATGGTGTAATATGATAGTTCAAATGTCAGGACCCATGGTGTAACATGTTAAGAATTTAATCGTAGCGGGCATAGAATTGATCACTATAGTTTTAAACAAAAAAGAGCCTAACAACAAATTAAATAGGAGCCAGAAATATTTGTTATTACCAAAGATGTGTCTTTCGTATGATTCATGCATATGACTAAGAAGATATGATGTACGAAATGAGAATCAAGAGCAGCCGAAAACCCAATGTTTTACCATAGAATACACATATTCTTGAGTGGAGATTGTACATATGGAATTTATAACCGGATTATCTCGCTCATTTTGAAAACATGAACCAATTGGGATGATCACATACCACTCATTGATTTTGCTTATAATAATATCTACCATTCTAGTATCAAGATGGCACCATAAAAAGTTCTGTATCGGTGAAGGTGTAGATCGTCAATTGGTTGGTTCGAAGTTGGTAAAGCATATTTGTTGGGACTAGATTTGGTCTATCAGGCTATGGAGAAATCCAAGTTGATTTAAGTTCTTTTGAAGATGGCTCAAACTCAAACTCACCCAAAGTCCTATTGAGACGTGCGACATAGAGACCTAGAGTTTCAAGTTGATGATTGGGTGTTTCTGAAAGTTTTTCCCATGAGGTGTTATAACATTTGGGAAGGAAGGAAAGCTCAGTCCCAGATATATTGGTCGTATAAGATCCTACGAAGGATCGGTAAATTAGTATATGAGTAAGAGTTTCCACCATAATTTGCGGCTGTATAGCCAATAACTCACGTATCATGCTACAACATTCAAGTTTACAGTATTTATTAGATACTCATGTCAGTTCAGTACTCAGATACTCATGTCAGCTCGATACTCAGATACTCATGTCAGTTTAATACACAACTACTCATGTTAGTCCAATACTTAGATATTCATGCCATCTTAATACTCATATATTGATGTTATTTCAATACTCAAATATTTGTGCCAATTCACTATCATATATCCATGTTAGTTCAATATTCACGTATCCATGTCAGACCAATATTCAGTCAATGCAGTAGTCATTCAATTCAGTATCTCAATTCAGTATCTCATAATAGTATTAGAGAGGTTCACATAGTCATGTAATATTTAAACATGAATCATAGAAAGCACATAATCCATACAAGTGATAATAGAAGTCTAAAATCTGATCTAGTCAAAATCATATAGAGCACCTGCATATACGCTCCTCACATATATGTCACTTTTCACACATTCTAGTTAGACAAATAAGGTCGTATCCTAAGGGTTATTTCCTTACAACACGATTAGGCAAGATACATACCTTAACAAACCCAAATCAACCATCCAAAATCGCCTTTCCCTTAGAAATTACCTCCAACCGGCTCGAATCTAGTCAAAATCAACTGAACAACATCAAACAAAGCTATATGAATCAATTCCAAAAATAAAGCTTCAATCTTTAATCATTTTTCCAAAAGTCAATCTAGGGCCCATGATAAGCTGGTATTTTACCAACTTATCTCATCTTTAATCATAGATTTTGGCTATGTTTGCATGATACAATGGTGTGTTTAATATCGTTTACTTCTATTTTACATATTCCATGTGATTTAAAAGTGATCGGGTAGAAACCAAGTGAAAACAAGTCAAAAAGGGGCTCAAAAGCAAAAATCTGGAAATTATCCTCAGGTGTCACAAATGTGAGAAGGAGCTCACAATTTCAAACTCAACCATGCCAGTCAACATTCGCAAATGCAGACACGTGAATCATAATTACAAAGTCAACCATACCAGTCAATGTTAGCGAATGCAAACATGTGAATAACAATTGCGAAGTCAACTAGGGCAAGCAATGTTCACAAACGCGAAATGAGGGCCGCAAATGTGAAGTAAAACCAGACAATCAACTTCCACAAATGCGACCCTTTTCTCCGCAATTGCGATGCTTAGCATAAACATCAATGTTCGCAAATACGAACTTTCCTTTGCATATGCGAAGATCGTGCTTCAGTTCTGGGCACTTTATTCATATTTTTCCCCAAACCCTTTAATACACGACCTAGTCCATTTGGGTAGATATCTTTAGCAGTCTTTGAGTGGAAAATACATGTTTTAGAGCTATGATTCTTGCACACACACTTGGGACATGAAGATTGAAGCTTTTGGTATAGAATTTCTTACCCATTTACGTTCATTTCTTCATTTTCTTGCTTTGTATTGAATATTTAAGTGTGTGGTATTTTCTTCAATAGTGAAGTCTTGTTTATGGGAATATTCATATTTAAAGTGTGGATTAAATATCTTGTTGTGCATATGTATTGAATGATTTTTATTAATTTTGAAGTGAGTTAGTGTATTCTTTAATTATTCTTATTCTTTAATGTTTCCAAAGGGATTGGCTAACCGTAGGACTCTCCCATTAGCTTTGAATTAATCATGGAAATAGTTATTTAGGATTGGAAAAGATTAATTAATAAGAACTTGAGGCGTTAACCCTCATTTTATAGATTCTACCTAGGGATAGGATTGAACTACTTGTAGACAAAATCGGGTGCTCTTAATCACTTAACTATTTTAAGGATAATTGAATTAGGAAGTCTTTTTAGTATTCAAAAGAAGCTAATAAAGAATTAATATCCGAGGTTAATTAACATAAACTTGCTCATATTTATATAATTATGAAATACATTTGATCGTTACTTGAGTGTAGTTCCCGGTGTATCTATGCTTGTAGCCATTGATCATTTTACTTACTTTCTAGGTTAGTTTATAATTTCGCAATTAGTTACAAACATTTTCTCAGCACCCTCCAGTGTTTGACTTAGCATAATAAGTGATAATTCTCTTCCATTCCCTAATTGCCTACATATTATTCTCTTTGGGATTCTACCCGACTCATAATTGGGTATATTATATTGCATGTGATCGTGTCTATTTAGGTTTTAGTAGTGGATTTAGAAGTGATAAGGATTGGCACCGTTGCTGGAGAACAATTTGGAGGATTTAGGTTGTTTGATAAGTAAGCGTACGTACTTTGGTCCAAACATGTGAATATTTGTGTAATTATTTTCTTATCTTTGTTTATTTTCTTGTTTGCTTTCTGTTTTATTATTCTTGTATATTTTCATAGTTTAGGAAAATGGCATCACATAATGAAAATTAGTTGGATGATAGTTGTTCATACTTTTATGACCTTTGTCTTTATTGTGGAGGACCACACTCGCGGAAAAATTATTTAAATTCTCTCGAGGGCGGATTGTGGCACAATCTCAAACCCATAAGTGGAGTATATGTGATACGTGTGCTGGTCAGAATAGCCATTGGACTAATTGTGCTTATTCGTGTGCCCCTTCCCCAAACCCCCGCTATGATGATTGTACTTTTTGTGATGACAATTTTAGGTATTTGGATGTGGAAGAAATTGAGCAGAGTAAAAATGAATAGTTCAAACTCATGATGGGATGCCTACTTGAAGGAGAAAACAAATATCAAAAGCCTTGGAGGAGCTTTTGGAAAGTAGTCTCCAAAATCACATGGCGCTTGAAAGTTTGAACTCACAAATAAGAGAAATTCTTGAAGCTTTAGAGGTTCAAAAAGCCTCGGAAGTGGGTGATATCCAAGAACCTCCCTTAGAGGCGAAAGTCGAAAATCCTTATATGGCACTTGATCTAAATCAAGAAGAACTCTCAAATGATCAAAATGAGAGGTTAATGCTCAATGGTGAGTCCATTCTTGAAAATGTTGAGAAGCACAACTTGGCATTCAAAGACTTGAAACAAGTACTTACTCAAAATGATGGGAATATCTTCACCTTGGAAGATCAAATGAAAATGGTTGAGTCTCATTATGCCCACCAAATTGAGAGTGTGGAAAGAGTTCAATAAAAGTCCAACTTTGAGGAAGAAAGTGAGCTTCATTTGAGGAATCAAGAATTGGACATCCGCCAACCGACTTCACTCTTGTTGGTGATGCCATGAAATATTTGGAATTACCACCAATCAGTTTAGTTGAAAAGATGGTTGAAATTGACTCTTGTTCAAGGGATAGAAAGGATGACAAATCCGGAAATAATTGCAATTTGAAGGCTTGATGTCACATTCCAAGAAGTTTTCAACTTTGAAATTTCATGGTGCTATGAAAATTGAGCTCTGTGAATCCATGTGGCAATGCAAAGAAGAAAGATAAGAGCCGCTGTCACGACCCCAAATCCTAAGTCGACTGTGATGGCACCTATCATGAAACTAGGCTAGCCAACAATGACATACTGACATAATATTTCAAAATTTCAAAAAAAAAAACTATTCCGATCTTTCACCAAAATTTCTTTCGCTTAAGAAGTTTAAAGCAACAAAATGAGTAAAACAGTTTATACACTACCCCCAAAACCTGGAGTCAACCATCACGAGAATCTACGAGCAGTACAAAATAACCGTACTGTCAACATACATTAAGACTCGGAACGAGGAACTAAGTATAAAACAAGAAATGGGAAAAGAGATGTTGTGGACGTGAAACAGCTACCTCGAAGTCCCAACTCTTGCTCCACACGAAGGAAGGAAACTAGCGCTCGGTAACAGCACCTGTGTCTACACACAGGGGTGCAGGGAGTAATATGAGTATGCCAACTCAGTAGTAATGAAAATAAATCAAGTCTAAGCAGTAAGAAACACATAAAATAAAATCATCCATTCACAGTAAGTACAACCTCTCTTTCCAACAGTGTATACATGAAATCAACATGCTTTAAAAAGTCGACTTCAGTAAAATTCTTTGAAAACTGAAGTTTTCAACAATTTTAGAAAAATACCCAAAGAGTTTAGTGTAAAATGAAATAAATCATAAATAGCCCCTCGGGCCAAAACATGTATCATAAATCACCCCTCGGGAAAATCTTCACTCAGAATCAGTGTCTTAGCATACCTCACAATCACTCAGTATTAGCCCCTCGAGTAACCTCACAGTCACTCATGCCTCCCAATCACTCGTCACTCGACACTCGCACTCAGTAGGTATCTACGCTCACTGGAGGTGTGTACAGACTCCGGAGGGGCTCCTTCAGCCAAAGCGCTAATATCAAGCCACCTCGTGGCATATCATATCCTCACAATCAGGCCCTCGGCCTCACTCAGTCAAACACTCTCAGTAAGCCTCTCGGGCTATCAGTAAAATAGGGGTACTCGACCCAAAAACATCATTTTATATCTCAAAATAGTGTAAATAAGGCTGAGTTTCGAAAACAGTTAAACTTAATATGACCTAGTGTAAATCATAAGTCAACACAGTGAGGAAATAGCAGTAAAAGCCCTCAAGGGGTCTAAACAAGTCGGCGCAAGGCCCCAAACATGGCTTACAACCCAAATATAGCAATAGTTTTAAAACACAATTTAACATATGATTTAAAAGTAAATACGCAACTCAATAGTTGCCGCGGAAAGGACCAAGTACAAATCCAAAAACCAGTGCACGCCACACACTCGTCATCCAGCATGTGCGCCACTCCAAAAATAGTGAGAAAATACGAAGTCCGGGTTTCATACCCTCCGGACAAGATTTATAGTCATTACTTACCTCAACCCTGCCCAAATACTAATCTGTAATGCTCTTGTCTCTCGAATCAGCTCCCGATTGATCTGAATCTAACCAAAACCAGATTAATATCATCAATATACGCTAAAACAACAAGGCTCAATCGAAAACTATCAATTTAAACCAAAATTCCCGAAATTGGCCAAACCTGAGCCCCGGGCCCACGTCTCGGAATTCGATAAAAATCGCATCACAAGAATCCTTATCCCTTCCCGAGTCTACACATATAAAATGCATCAAAATCCGACCACAATTGACCCCTAAATTCCTTAACTATAAGTCTCAATTTCCCAAGCCCTAAACCCCCAATTTATGTATTAAATCCACTAATTCCAAGCCTAATCCGTCAAATAACAACATAGAATCGAGTTTTTTAGTCCGAGAAACTTACCTCCACAGAAGACCCTCGAAATTCTTCTTCAATTTGCTCCCAAAATGACTCAACCTGCATGCAAAAGTGATGAAAAATGCCAAAAATTTGCGGAGGCAGGTATTTATACTTCCTACCCAGTGAAATCGCACCTGCGCACCTGCACCTGCTATCCTAGGGGCGCACCTGCAGAATTCCACTTAAGGCCCAAATCTCGCACCTACGGTGAATCACCCGCACCTGCGGCTCCGCAGGTGTGTCCCATGTCTCGCAACAACGACTTTCTCTAGCCTGACCCCTTTTCGCACCTGCGCAAACCACCCTGCACCTGCGGCTACCCTTCCGCATATGCGACCACACCAGAACCCAGGCACCGACAGCTTTTCCAGCTGCATTTTCCAACTTCAATCCCTACGATGACTATCCGAAATCATCCCGAGCCCCTTGGGACCTCAACCAAAAACACAAACAAGTCCCATAACATTATTAAAACTTAGTCGAGCGTTCAAAACACCCAAAACAACACCAAAACAACAAAGTCACATCGAGATCAAGCCTATGAACTTTGAGATTTCTAAATTCCACCAATGATGCCGAAACCAACCAAAACACGTCCGAATGACCTGAAAATTTGCACACACGTCCAAAATGATACTACAAACCTGCTCCAACTTTTCGAATTCCATTTCGACCCCGATAGTTAACTTTCCATTGCCGACCGAAAATCGCCAAAAACTCAACTTCGCCAATTCAAGCCTAATTCTACACCGGACATGGAACCCACATTCCGAAAACACTCCTAAGTCCCAAATCACCTAACGAAGTTATTCGAGCCATAAAATCTACGTTCCGAGGTCGTTTACCAATAAATCAACTCCCAGTTGACTTTTTCTAACTATTAAGCCAATTTAAGAGAGTAAGTCTCTTAGTTCTCACCACGACCACTCCGAACCCAAACCAACCAACCCAATACAACATACAGAGGCCAAGCAACATATGATAAAGCATAAATAGGGAAAACGGGGCTAAAATTCTCGGAATGACCGGCCGGGTCGTAACATTCTCCCCCTCTTATCAAATGTTCATCCTCGAACGGGTCTAGAAGCATACTTGGAGTCTCAAATATGTGAGGATATCTTCACCGCATCTCCCGCTCAGTCTCCCAGGTGGAAACCTCCACCAACTGTCCTCTCCACTGAACCTTCACTAAAGCTATATCCTTAGACCTCAGATTTCTGACCCGATGATCCAAAATAGCTACTGGTTCTACCTCACATGACATATCACCCTCGAGCTGAACCGTGCTGAAGTCCAAAACATGAGACGGTTCATCAACATACTTCCGAAGCATTGAAACATGGAACACCGGATGAATACTCGATAAACTGGGTGGCAAGGCAAGTCTATAAACAACCTCCTCAGTCCTCTGAAGCACCTCAAATGGCCCAATGAACCGGGGACTCAGCATTCCCCTCTTCCCGAAACTCATAACACCCTTCATGGGTGACACCTTCAGCAATACCTTATCCCCAACCATGAAAGACACATCTCAGACCTTCCGGTCCGTATAACTCTTCTGCTTAGACTGCGCCATGCAAAGCTTCTCCTGAATCAACTTCACCTTATCCAACGCATCCTGAACCAAGTTTGTGCCCAATAGCGTAGACTCGCCGTCTCAAACCAACAAACCGGAGATCTACACCTCCTACCATATAAAGCCTCATATGGATACTCGACTGATAACTATTATTATATGCAAACTCCGCGAGTGGCAAGTACTGGTCCCATGAACCACCAAAATCAATTACACACGCACGCAACATGTCCTCCAGAATCTGACTAGTACGCTCTGACTGCCCGTCGGTTTGAGGATGAAACGTTGTGCTCAACTCAACATGAGTGCCTAACTCCCTCTGCACGGCCTTCCAAAACTGAGTACCTCTGTCGGAAATGATAGAAACTGGAACCCCATGCAATCGGACAATCTCCCTGATATAAATCTCAGCTAACCACTCCGAAGAATAAGTAGTATAAACAGGAATGAAGTGCGCGGACTTGGTCAACTGATCCACAATAACCCTTATAGCATCAAACCTCCTCGAAGTGCGTGGAAGCCTAACTACAAAGTCCATGGTGATCCGCTCCCACTTCCACTCCGGAATATCTAATCTCTGAAGCAATCCACCCGGTCTCTCATGCTCATACTTGACCTGTTGACAGTTAAGATACCAAGCGACGAACTCAACAATATCCCTCTTCGTCCTCCTCCACCAATAATGTTGTCTCAGATCCTGATACATCTTTGCGGCGCCCGAATGGATGGAATACGGTGAACTATGGGCCTCAGCTAGAATCAAATCTCGAAGTCCATCCACATTGGGCATAAAAATACGGCCATGTATCCTCATGATCCCATCATCACCAATAACCACATCCCTGGCATAACCGCGATGGACCCTGTCCTGAAGATTGAGCAAGTGTGTATCATCATACTGGCATGCTCTAATCTGATCATAAAGAGAATACCTCGAGGCTACACAAACCAATACCCGCGGGGGATCTGATAGATCCAATATCACCAACTGACCCACTAAATCTTGAACATCAAGTGCTAAAGGTCGCTCTGCTACTGGAAGGTAGGCTAGACTCCCCAAACTCTCAACTCTGCGACTCAAGGCATCGGCCACTACATTGGCCTTCCCCGGATGATATAGAATGGTGAGGTCATAATCCTTGAGAAGCTCTAACCATCTCCTATGACGCAAATTCAGATCTTTCTGCTTAAGCATATGCTGCAAACTATGGTGATCAGTGAAAACTCACAATGCACTCCATACAAATTATGACACTAAATCTTCAAAGGGTGGACAATAGCTGCTAGCTCAAGATCGTGCACTGGATAATTCTTCTCGTGCACCTTTAACTCTTTGGACAAAGAGGCAATCACCCTACCGTCCTGCATCAAAACCGCTCCAAGGCCAACTCTCGAGGAGTCACAGTAAGCTGTATAAGAACCCGAACTAGTAGGCAAAAAAAACACTAGAGGTTTAGTCAAAAATGACTTGAGCTTCTGAAATCTCTCCCCACACTCCTCAGTTAACCTGAACAGAGCACCCTTCTGGGTCAGCCTGGTCATAGGTGCTACAATAGATGAAAATCCCTCTACAAAACGACGATAGTACCCTGTCAAACCAAGGAAACTGCGAATATCGGTAGCTGATGAGGGTCTATGCCAGCTCTGCACCACCTCTATCTTTTTTGGATCAACTTGAAAACCCTCACTGGACACCATGTGCCCCAAGAACGCTACTGAATCAAGCCAGAACTCACACTTCGAAAATTTTGCATACAACTTCTTCTCCCTCAAGGTTTGAAGCATAACTCTCAAATGCTGCTCATGATCCTCCCGTGATCGGGAATACACCAAGATGTCATCAATAAACACGATGAAGAAGGAGTCAAGATAAGGCCGGAACACACTGTGCATCAAGTGCATAAAGGCTGTTGGGGCATTGGTCAGCCCGAATGACATAACCAGAAACTCATAATGACAATACCTAGTCCTGAAGGTAGCCTTCGGGATGTCGGGCCCCCGAATCTTCAACTGATGATAGTCAGAGCACAATTCAACCTTGGAAAATACCCTGGCACCCTGCAACTGATCAAACAAGTCATCTATACAAGGCAAGGGATACCAGTTCTTCACCGTAACCTTGTTCAGCTGCCGATAATCAATACACATACGCATAGAACCATCTTTCTTCTTCACAAAAAACACCGGAGCACCCCAAGGTGACACACTAGGCCGAATGAACCCCTTATCTAAGTGTTCCGGAAGCTACTCCTTTAATTCTTTCAACTCCACTGGTGCCTTACGATAAGGTGAATAGAGATAGGCTGAGTGCCTAACACCAGGTCAATACCCAAATCAATGTCCCTGTCATGTGGCATGCGTGTTAGGTCTGCAGGAAACGCGTCCGGAAAATCACGGACCACAGAAACCGAATCAATAGCGGGAGTTTCACGACTAAAATCCCTCACAAAAGCCAAATACGATATACACCCCTTTTCAACCATACGCTGAGCCTTCAGGTAGGAAATCACCCTGCTAGGCACATACTCAGAAGAACCTCTCCACTTAACCCTCAGAAATCCTGGCATAGCTAAGTTCACGGTAATAGCGTGATAATCAAGAACAACATGACACGGAGATAGCATCTCCAATCCATGCCCAATATCACGTCAAAATCAACCATACTAAGTAACAATAGGTCCACTCGGGTCTCCAGACTCCCAATAGATATCACACATGACCGATGCACACGGTCCACAACAATAGTATCGCCCACTTGAGTCGACGTATGAACCGATGTAACTAGAGACTCACAGCGCATATCCAGATAAGGGGCAAAATACGATGAAACATAGGAATATGTAGAACCAAGGTCAAATAAAGCCAAATCATCTCGGTGAAAGACTAAGACAATAACTGTGATCACTGCATCGGAGGCCATAACATCTGGCCTGGCTTGAAGTGCATAGATATGAGCCTGGCCTCCACCTGCACGACCTCCCCCTCTAGGGCGGCCCTTGGCGATCTGGCCTCCACCCCTTGCTGTCTGGGCGGGTGGTGAAGTAACTTGAGCCGAAGTCGAGGGTTGGCCTCTCTATTGAGAAGAATCACAAAAACGAGGGGGAAACTGCCTCCACATGTTTTCAAACTCTTCCCACTCAACACAACTCCCTGGAGCTGGAGACGGGGACTGATAGGAAACCCTGGCACGAGAATGGCCATTAGAAGAATCATTCACTGAGGAACTCTGAACTGGTGGTGCTCGAGCTGTGTTCTGGACTGGAAGGCACCGAATGAAAAACGGCCTGACTGAGAACTACGGAGACCATGCCCCGAAGATGCACCACTATAGGCTAGGCGGACTGACTGAGGAGGCCTTAATGAACAACCTCTACCATGCTGAAACTGCCCCCTAGAAGGAGAAACACTAGAACCACCCGATCCACGAGGCCTGTTGGCCCCTCTCTCCTCCCTCTCCTGGCGTCGAACGGAATCAATATCTTGAACAATATCAACAACCTGATCGAAGGTAGTACCTGATACCTTTTCACGAGTCATAAAAATTCGGAGCTAATAAGTGAGGCCATCCACGAACCTCCTAATCCTCTCCCTATCGGTAGGAACCAACTCGGCGGCATGACGATCCAACTCGGAAAATCGCATCTCATACTGCGTCACTGATAGCTCCCCCTGACCCACCTGCTCAAACTGCCTGCGTTGCTCCTCTTCGTGAGACTGGGAACACACTTCTTCAAGAAGATAGTGGAGAACTGCTGCCAGGTTACGGGTGCTGAACAAACAGGCCAACGCCTCTCGAAAGACTCCCACCAAGTAAAAATAGCCCCAGAAAACTAAATAGTAGCAAACGAGACCCCCACTGGTCTTTAGAATCCCAGCAGTACGAAGCATCCTCTGACACTTATCCAGAAAACCCTAGGAATCCTCGCCCTCAGCACCACTGAATGTCGGAGGCTGAAGCCTACTGAATCTCTCCAGCTTACGCTGCTTATCCTCTGGCATAGTTGGAACCACGAAGTCCTGAACTGGATCAACCGGCTGGGCTGGAAATTCCCCCAGTGTCTGAAGGCCCTAAGTAACTTGCTCAGGTTTTCGGGCAGCTGGAGTCTGACTGCCTCCTCCGGCCTGAGCATTAGCAGTGGTAGAAGTGTTATTTATCTATGTCAATATCACACAAGAGGGGGGTGATTTCTGTGGTGACCAATTTTTGCGTGCAGTAGTTATAGAAGGACCAGGTTCTTCTATGTTTTCCAACTCTTACAGTTTGCGGAATAATAATTGCAGAAAATAAAGGAACACATCAATTTTACATGGAAAGCACCTGGCTCAAAAGGTGAAAAAACCACGACCTACTTCCCAGTAGGATTTTCCCAAACTCTTCACAATGAATGAGCCAAACATCATTTACAAAATAAACTCTTTTGTAAACCTAAGGACTAACTCTAATCCCCTTGTGGCAAACTAGCCTCTAGCTATTTGTGACAAGCTTCAAGTTAACTCTAACTTGAATACTCAGTACCTATTATAATTGCTTCTAGATAAAGCTGAAAGATACACTTTGTAATCACCTACTACAAATAAACTAGACTAAAAGACAACAGATGGAACTGGTTCTTCTAACTGATTCAAGTAGCTTCAGAATCGCACAGAAATTCTCACACGAACTGCTTACAAAATTGCTTCGGTAATTTTGTTCTCAATTCTTGTTTTGCTTCTATGTTTGTGCGCACCTGTTCAATAAGAACACTTGACAATACATAAGAACAGTTAAAAAAGGAGATATACTAGAATCAGATGCAACTCTTCCTTGGTGGAAGAGTTCTAGTTGATCTCAACTCCCTAGATCCTCTTCTATCTTGATTCTTTCCTTACTAAATAAGGAGTACATATCCCTATCAATTTGCAACCTTTTTTTATCAAGATATATATCTTTAGATCCCTGATTGTGTTTATCTCCTGTTTGAGATCACCTCACGTGCCATTAACTCTGCATGTCTATGTCTCCAGTGGTGGACCTGGTTCAACTCTGAGTTCATTTTTCAATTTTCAAAACCATTCAGCTTCTTGATCCAACAGGAAGATGTAGCAACTGCCTGAGCAAGGGTGGTACATACAGTCAAGATTTGAGACAAGGACTCCTGAAGACCCGAAATAACAATAGGCGCCGCCGGTGCTTGAGCTTGTCCCACTGGAGTATCTGCAGCGGGAACCTGATCCTGAATGGTAGGTGGACCCACTGGTACTGCTCCAGCTGTTGCACGGGCTGGTCCCCTACCTCTACCACGACCTCGACCGCTGCCTCGACCTCTTGCTGGTCTACCTGGTGGCTGGTCACCGTGATCGGTAGCACGAGTCCTCACCATATGTGAGAGAATGAAACAACAAAAGTTTAGATTTCCAGAATAAACAAAATGGCACGACAAAATTCAAGATAAATGAGATTTTTCCTAAGGGTTCTGCAGCCTCTCGAAGATAAGTATAGACGTCTCTGTACCGATCCACAAAACTCTACTAAACCTGCTCATGGCCATTGAGTCCTATGTAACCTAGGATCTGATACCAACTTGTCACAACCCTAAATCCTAAGCCGGTCATGATGGTTCCTATCATGGAACTAGACTAGCCAACAATTATATACTCACATAATATTTCAAAATTTTTGAAAAAAAAAACTATTCCGATCTTTCACAAAAATTTCTTTTGCTTAAGCAGTTTAAAGCAACAAAATGAGTAAAACAGTTTATACACTACCACAAACACCTGGAGTCAACCGTCATGAGCATCTACGAGCAGTACAAAATAACCCTACTGTCAAAATACATCAAGACTCAGAACAAGGAACTAAGTACAAAACTAGAAATGGGAAAAGTGATGTTCTGGACGCGGAACAGCTACCTCGAAGTCCCAACTCCAGCTCCACACGAAGGAACGAAACTAGCGCTCGGTATCAACACTTGTATCTGCACACAGTGGTGCAGGGAGTAATGTGAGTACACCAACTCAGTAGTAATGAAAATAAATCAAGTATAAGCAGTAAGAAACACATAAGATCAAATCATCCATTCACAATAAGCACAAACCTTTCTTTCCAACAATGTATACATTAAACCAACATGCTTTAAAAAGCCGACTTCAGTAAAATCCTTTGAAAAATGTGTTTTCCAACAATTTCAGAAAAATACCCAAAGAGTTTAGTGTAAAATGAAATAAATCATAAATAGCCCCTCGGGCCAAAACATGTATCATAAATCGCCCCTCGGGAAAATCATCACTCAGAATCAGTCGCTCAGCATACCTCACAATCACTCAGTATCAGCCCCTCGGGCAACCTCACAGTCACTCATGCCTCCAAATCATTCGTCACTCGACACTCGGCACTTTCACTCAGTAGGTACCTGCGCTCACTTTGGGTGTGTATAGACTTCGGAGGGGCTCCTTCAGCCGAAGCGCTAATATCAAGCCACCTCGTGGCATCTCATATCTTCACAATCAGGCCCTCGGCCTCACTTAGTCAGAAACTCTCAGTAAGACACTCGGGCTATCCGTGAAATGGGGTACTCAACCCAAAACATCATTTTATATCTCAAAATAGTGTAAATAAGACTGATTTTCTAAAACAGCTAAACATAATATGACTTAATGTAAATCATAAGTCCACACAGTGAGGAAATAGCAGTAAAAGCTCCCAAGGGGTCTAAACAAGTCAGCGCAAGGCCCCAAACATGGCTTACAGCCCAAATATAGCAA
Source organism: Nicotiana paniculata (assembly GCA_005239505.1). Classification (NCBI taxonomy): domain Eukaryota; kingdom Viridiplantae; phylum Streptophyta; class Magnoliopsida; order Solanales; family Solanaceae; genus Nicotiana; species Nicotiana paniculata. Next base: position 51,696 of record MDKI01248576.1, read on the forward strand.
TAGTTTTAGAACACAATTTAACATGTGATTTAAAAGTAAATACGCAACTCAATAGTTGCCGCGGAAAAAACCAAGTCCAAATCTAAAAACCAGTGCACACTACACACTCGTCATCCAGCATGTGCGTCACTCCAAAAATAGTGAGAAAATTCAATGTCCGGGGTTTCATACCCTCATGACAACATTTATAGTCATTACTTACCTCAACCCGGCCCAAATACTAATCCGCGATGCTCTTGCCTCTTGAATCAGCTCCCGATTTCTCCGAATCTAACCAAAACCAGATTAACATCATCAATATATGCTAAAGGAATAAGGCCCAATTGAAAACTATCAATTGTAACCAAAATTCCCAAAATTGGACAAACCCGAGCCCATGTTTCGGAATTCGATAAAAGTCGCATCACAAGAATCCTTATCCCTTCCCGAGTCTACACAAAAGGCATCAAAATCCGACCACAATTGACCCCTAAATTCCTTAACTATAAGTCTCAATTTCCCATTCCCTAAACCCTCAATTTATGCCATTAAATCCATTAATTCAAAGCCTAATCCATCGAATAACAACATATAATCGAGTTTTTTAGTCTGAGAAACTTACCTCCACAGAAGACCCTCGAAATCCTTCTTCAATTTGCTGCCAAATTGACTCAACCCGCATGCAAAAGTGATGAAAAATGCCAAAAATTCGTGGAGGCAGGTATTTATACTTCCTGGCCAGTGAAACTGCACCTGCGGACCCGCAGCTGCGGTCCCAAGTGCGCACCTGCGGAATTCCACTTAAGGCCCAAATCTCGCACCTGCGGCGAATCACCCTAACCTGCGGCTCTGCAGGTGCGGCCCATGTCTCGCACCTGCGACTTTCTTCAGCCTAACCCCTTTTGGCACCTGCGCAAACCATCCCGCACCTGTGGCTACCGTTCCGCAGGTGCGGCCACAAAAGAATCCTGGCACCAGCAGTTTCTTTAGCTGCATTTTCCAACTTCAATCCCTCCGATGACTATCCGAAATCATCCCGAGCCCTTCGGTACCCCAACAAAAAACAAAAACTAGTCCCATAACCTTATTGAAACTTACTCTAGATTTCGAAACACCCAAAACAACGCCAAAACACCAAAATCACATCGGGATCAAGCCTATGAAGTTTGAGATTTCTAAATTCCGCCAATTATGCGGAAACCAACCAAAACACGTCCGAATGACCTAAAACTTTGCACACACGTCCAAAATGACACTACAAACCTACTCCAACTTTTGGAATTCCATTTTGACCCCGATAGTTAACTTTCCACTGCCGACCGGAAATCGCCAAATACTCAACTTCACCAAGTCAAGCCTAATTCTACCCCGGACATCAAAATCACATTCCGAACACACTCCTAAGTCCTAAATCACCTAACGAAGCTATCTGAGCCATAAAATCTACATTCAGAGGTCGTTTATTATTACGTCAATGTAGCTGACTTTTTCTAACTATTAAGCCAATTTAAAAGGCTAAGTGTCTCAATTCTCACCACGACCACTCGGAAACCCGAACCAACCGACCCAACACAACATACATCTGCTAAGAAACATATGATAAATCATAAATAGGGAAAACGAGGCTAAAGTTCTGGTAATGATCAGTCGGGTCATTACGGCCACACGTCTTGCAGTTTGAAATTAGAAAAATGCAAAGCGACATTCCTCAAAATAAATCCAAGAAATGCACTTTGAAGAATTTAAAGTTTGGCTTTTTCATCTGCTTACCACCCCCACCGCTCATGGTCACAAACTTGATTCCACATTGAGTGCCCAATTCATATCCTCAAAGTGGAGAGAAAAGTGGTAAAGTTGACTTGCATCATGCCACGACGTTAAATGTGGCGCTTGGTGGGAGCCAACCCATGGTTTTCAAGTTTATAGTCATATTTAATATTTTCATATTGTTTTTCAATTTTTCTTTTTATAATATTTTTTTATATTTCTGATCAATCTACCAAGTTGGAGGAAGTTTGGAAGTGTTTGACACACAAAGTAGGGAGATTGAGAAATGAGGGAAAAGACGGTCCTGGCCTCTGATATCGCAATTGCGAACTTAGGTTCGCATTTGCGAACAACTTCCCCATTGCAAAATCGAAGATCCTATCGGAATTGCGGACCATGATGACATTTCATCACTCGCAATTGCAAGTTGGGTCTTGCAATTGCGACAATTGAGGGGCTTAAATGGGAAATGAGCTTCATTTTGAACAAAAGTGAGAAAAAATTTGGGCTCTTAAAGTAAAAAATTTTCCTCTTCCTCACTCTCCCAACTCTTAACTTTCACCATTTCTCAATCCTATTTGCAAGTATCAAGGTATGAAAGCTTACTCTTTATACTCTTCATGATTTGTAGCATTTTCTCCTTCTTCTCTCCTCATCTCTCAAAACTAAGGTTTAAAGTTGGTCCTCTTCTTTTGTGCGAAATTGTTTGAAAATAGCTCAAATCGTGTGTTGATTTCTTGGTGAGGATTGGTTGAGAGTGTGGGCCTCCTTCTTTTCTTGAAAAATGGGGAATTCTGTGTACCAATAAATTTGTTAAAATACGAGTGACTTTGTGTGCTTAATATGTGTTTGGTGAAACGCTCAAATGAAATTCTTGGCTGAATCATTGAAAATTCTACAATATGTGGTTGTGTGTGGAGTTTATTGCATGTTTCATGCCTATAAAGTGATTGGATTCTTTAAAAGTGTGACTTTGTTCGAAACTTTTAGGGCTGAAATGTTATGGGTTTGAAGGGCTTGTAGGGAATATGGCATCACAATCTCGATGGCCTCTTCACATTTGCGAAAAGGGTACCAAAATTGCAAAAATCATTAGACCTGGCATTTTTTGCATTTGCGATGATTATTTCGCAATTGTGACTTCCGAAGGTTTCTGCTGCCTTCACAATTGCTAAGAAATTTGAGTATTTAGACCTCGGGTTGAACACTGTTGCAGCGTGCAACTTGATCCCCCAATATCAATAAATATTCTTGTATTGTGAAACTCGATCCCCTATATATACATTAATCACTACTGCGGTGTGCAACCCGATCCCCAATATCAATAACCACTATTACGGAGCCCGATCCCAATAAACAATATCATATGAAACCACAACAACAACCAAACGCGGAAAAAGTGCACAATGTAACACTAAGAAAACAAACACGCGGTATTCAACTAGGTAACACAACTCAAATAGAGTAGAATACACTGTCCAATATCAAAAGCTAGACTACCATTTATTATGACAAGGCTTCCACAAAACATAACATACGATCAATCTAAAAGTCACCCAATCCAGTTAAGCAAAGAAGAGTTGGACATGAAACGAGTAAATATGTTTGTCAAGTAAGAATAGGGAACAAATGAATGTATTCAATATATGAAATCATGTAGCGGGCAAGAAATCACATATTCCAACAGCTCACAAAGAATCATATAATCTACCGCGAGCATGGATAACCATGGCACACGCATATACGCTCGTCACCTCGCAAAGATATCACCCACGTATGTAGAACCAATATCCTTTTATTAGGAAAAATATTCCCAACAAAATTCATTTTAGGAATGCGGTTATGTCCCGAACACAAGTTAAAAATTATGGATTTTCTTAAATCTAACGTTGATCTTTTGCATGGTGGAATTCAGATATGACAAGTATTCCATTTGAGGTGGCGGTCCACAAGCTCAGTCTGGATCCTAACTTTCTCCCAGTAAGGTAGAAGAAACGACCAACAATAGAGGTTAGAAATAGGTTTGTTAAGAAAGAGGTAAACCGGTTACTTAATATAGGTTCAACTCGGGAGACAAATTACCCAAATTGGTTAGCAAACGTAATAGTAGTGCAAAAAAAAGAATAATAAATTTTTACTGTGTAAATTATGATGATTTAAGGCATTCCCTAAAGACTCTTTTCCATTGCCTAACATTGATCAAACGGCTGATGCTACAACCGAATATGAGTTAGTGTGTTTTCTTCATGCTTATTCCGAGTATAATAAAATTAGGATGGACCTGGAAGATCAAGAAAAGACTTGTTTCATCACAAGTTTTAGCACATATTGCTATATTATGATGCCTTTAGGGCTTAATAATGTCGAAGCTACTTACCAGAAGCTTATTAATAAAATGTATGAAAGACATAGCATGAAATAGAAAATAAGTCTAAATGCATGAGAATAACTCAACAATGAAAAGAATTGTATGTAACGAGAACTTCTAATGAATGCATGTAAGAGCAACCTCGACAATGGAAACTAGACCATGTAATGACAACTTCAATTTAAGTATTCAAGCATAAACATGGCAACGAATGATACAACAAATGATAACAACTTCAGTTAGATGCTTATGATTAACCTATGAGTCTAAACCGGTCAATTTTTCTCATATAAGCCTGTGTACACGCTCTTCACCTCATGAACACGTCTTTCACATAGTTCAAATAGTACAAAAGACCCAATCATAAGGGGTAGTTCCCCCACACTAAGTTAGGCAAGATACTTACCTCAACTAGAACAAATCAACACTCAAAACAGTTTTTCCCTTAATATCCGCCTCCGCACGGCTCAAATCTAACAAAAAATGCCTTAATATATTCAAACAATGCAAAAGAAATCAATTTCGATTAATAAAGCTACGTTCTTTACACAATTCCCCAACAATTTAAAATAAAAAGTCAACCCTGGGCTCGCCCTGTCAAGATGGGGGTCCAAGGGTTGATCGTGGCTACCCATAACCCCACGAGTCTATATATGTGTTTTGTTTTCAAATCCGAGTCCAATTCTATTATCAAATCTCAAATTTTAATTTTTCAAAACATATAAATTTTTCCCCAAAATTTCACTTTGATTCTCATAAATTTGATGTTAAATATCATATATCATCATGTACTATAGTTTGAAATTGATCAAAATCACGTACCAATGATTGTATGTGAAATCCCCTATCCAAATCGCCTTCTACTGAGTCTTCGGTTCTAAAATGAGAGAAATGAGATCAAATCACGTCAACCCAGCCCTTCTGTTCAGGTGCAAATGTTGTAATCGTGACCCTAGGTTTGGTATTGTGAAGGACTTGCAATTGCAGCGCCAGACAGGCTAAAGGGAAGTCGCAAATGCGACATTGCCTTCGCATTTGCGAAGCCTGCTCCCATCGCAAATGCGAAACTACCCTGTCCCAGACTCTATTTGCGTTTGCGATCAAGGTATCGCAAATGCGACACCAGAGACCCCCTTGCTACGATTGCAATTGCAATGTTGGTTCTCGCAATTGTGACATTTGGAGCACCAGCACACCAGTAACATTGGAATTGAGTCAAAACTATTTCGAAACACGTCTAAAACTCACCGAAGCCCTCAGGGCTCCAAACCACACATCCACACAAGTCTAAAACATCATACAAACTAAATCGCACAATCAAAAAACCAAAATAACATCTAGAAACATGAATCGAACATCAAAATGCATGAATTTTAAATAAAAACTCAAGAAACTCTATAATTGCAACCAAGCATCGGAATCCTATCAAACCAACTCTGAATGACAAAAAATTTTGTACACAAGTTCCAAATAGCAAAATGAAACTACTAGAATTCCCAAAACCAAATTCCGAACCCGATAGTCGTAAAGTCAACCTATTGTCAAAATTAAGAAAATATTTAAACTTCAAATTACCAACTTTCGACAAAACAAGACAAATCAACCTAGGGGCCTCTAAATTCAATTCCTGGCATACGCCCAAGTCCAAAATAATGATACGAACATATGAGAGACATCAAAATACCGTTCCGGGGTCGTTTTCATAAAAGTCAAACTTCAGTCAACATTTTCAACTTGGTCTTCTAACCAAGAACCGAAAGGTCCAAATCAACCCAAACAATCCCGTAACGAAATAACCAACCTCACAAGTAATAAAACAACAAATACACATACGTGAAGCTTCAAAAGAGGAAATGGGGCTCAAAGACAAAAAAGGACCCGTCGGGTCGTTACATTCTCCCCCTATTAAAACATATGCTTGTCCTCGAACATGCATAGAGACACACCTGATGTGCCAAAAAGGTGAGGATAACGACTCTACATTACGTGCTCGGTCTGTCAGGTTGCCTCCTCGACCGAATGACCCCTCCATTGAACCTCCACCAAAGCAATATTCTTTGACCTCAACTTCCGAACATGCTTGTCTAATATAGCCATCGTCACCTCAACATAAGTCAAATCCTTGTCCAATTGGACTGATATTAAATCTAATACGTGTGACGAGTCACCATAATACTTATGGATCATGGAAACATGTAACACCCGGTAAATTGACAATAAGCTAGGTGGAAATGCAAGTTTGTAGGCTACCTCTCTCAAGGATCGCAGAAGGACCAATATACCTAGGGCTCACCTTGCCCTTCTTTCCGAACCTCATGGGTGAACCTCTAAGAAAAATCCTTTCTCCCACCATAAATGCTACATCACGAGCCCTCCGATAAAAATTACTCTTCTTCCTAGACTGTGTTGTACGAAGTCGATACTAAAACAACTTGACTTTCTCCAAGGCATCCCAGACCAAATCAATACCCAACAACCTAGCCTCTCCCATCTCAAACCAGCCAACTGGATAATGACACCGCCTCCATAGAAGGCTTCACAAGGAGCCATCTAAATACTTGATTAATAGTTTTTGTTGTAGGCAAGCTCCGCAAGGGGTAGAAATCGATCCCATGGAACCCCCGAAATTCACAACACATGCACGTCTCATGTCCTCCAGGATTTGAATAGTGCACTCGAACTGCCCATCCTCTAGGGGTCAAATGACGTGCTTCGATCGACCTGTGTACTTAACCCACGCTGCACAACTCTCTAGAAATATGATATGAATTGCGTGCCTCTATAGGAGGTAATAGACACCGGCATACCATGAAGATGAACGATCTCATGGATATATATCTGAGCCAGCTGCTCTGAAGAGTAGGTAGTCACTACTGACATTTAAGTGTATAGACTTTCTTACTCTATCCATAAAAACCAATATTGCATCAAATTTCTTCAAGGTATGTGGGAGTCCAACAATGAAATCCAGGGCGATACACTCCCACTTCCCCTCTGGAATCTCAAGTCTTTGAAGTAAATCGCCTGGCCTGTAATGCTTGTACTTCACATGCTGATAGTTCAAACACTGGGCCACATACTTTACTGTATCATTCTTCATTCTTCTCCATCAATAATGCTACCTTAAGTCCTGACACATCTTTGCGGCACCTGGATGAATGAAATACCGCAAATTGTGGGTCTCTTCAAGTATCAACTCACGCAAAACATCTACATTGGGAATAAAAATTTAGACCTACATCCTCGACACCGCCTTATCTCTGAGAGAAACCTCCTTAGAATCACCATACAACACCATGTCCTTAAGGAAAAGCAAATAGGGGTTGTCATAGTGGCACTCTCTAATGCGCTCATACAAGGAAGACCGAGAAACCACGCAAGTGAAAACACTATTAGGCTATGAAACATCCAACCTCACAAACCGATTAGCCAAATCATGAACATCCAATGCTAACAGTCTCTCTACAACTAGAATATATGCAAGCCTACCCATCCTCTCAGACTTTCTACCCAAGGCATCAACCACCACATTGGCATTTAGGGGATGATACAAAATGTTGATACCATAGTCTTTTAATAGCTCTAACCACCTCCACCCCCTCAAGTTCAGATCCTTCTGCTAAAACAAGTGTTTTATACTCATATAATATGTGAACACCTCACAAGACACACCGTAGAGATAATTCGTTTAAATCTTCAATGCGGGAACAACAACTGCCAACTCTAAATCATGCACTAGGTAGTTCTTCTCATGGGGCTTCAACTTACACGAAGCATATGCAATAACTCTACCCTCCTACATCAATACACACCTGATTCCAATCCACGAAGCATCACAATACACTGTATAAGAACCCGATGCTGAAGGAAAAAATAGAACAAGAGTTGTGGTCAAGGCAGTCTTGAGCTTCTGAAAGCTCTCCTCACACTTATCAGACCACCTGAATGAAGCATCCTTCTGGGTAAATTTGGTCAAAAGAGCTACGATGGATTATACAAAATGGCGATGATAACCAACCAAGACTATAAAACTCTAGATCTTTATAGTAGAAGACAACCTGGGCAATCTTTGAACTGCCTCCACCTTCTTCCTATCCACCTTAATCCCCTCCCTAGTAACCACATGACCCAAAAATGCCACTAAATCAAGCCAAAACTCACACTTGGAGAATTTTCCATATAACTTCTTCTCCCTCAAGGTCTGGAGCACGTTCCTCAAGTGATGCTCATGATCATCTTGGCTGTGAGAATGCACCAATATGTCATCGATGAACACGATGATTAAATAATCAAGATATGGCTGGACTACATTGTTCATTAAGTGAATAAATGATGTTGGGGCATTGGTCAGCCAAAATAACATCACCAGAAACTCATGTTGACCACACAGAGTTCTAAAAGCAGTCTTCGGAATGTCTGGATCCCGAATCATCAATAGACCATACCGAGTTATAAAAGTTGTCTTCGAATGTATGAATCCCGAATCTTCAACTGATGGTTCCATGACCTCAAATCAATTTTCAATAATACCCGAGCACCTTGAAGCTGGTCGAACAGATTATCAATATGCGGTAGTGGGTACTTGTTTTTGACTATAACTTTGTTAAATTTCTTGTAATCAAATACACATCCTATGACATCCATCTTTCTTCTTCACAAATAGAACTGGAGCACCACAAGGTTAGACACTTGGTCGGATGAATATCTAATCAAGCAACTCCTGAAGTTGTTCCTTTAATTGCTTCAACTCCACTGGTGCCATATGATATGGTGGAATACAAATGGTCTGAGTGACTGACATTAGGTCAATACCAAAATTGATATCCTTATCGGGTGGCATGCCCGGTTAGTTTAGTGGAAACACATATAGGAAATCTCTCACTAACAGAACCGACTCAATGGTAAGGGTATCAACACTGACATCCCTCACAAAGGCTAGATATACATCACACCCCTTTTTAACCATTCAATGTTCCTTTAAAAAGGGCGCCACTTTGCTAGGAATATAATCCAATGTATCCCTCCACTCCAACCACGACAACCCTAGCGTAGCCAATATCATGTTTTTTCCGTGATACTCAAGAATAGCATGATAGGAGACAATCAATCCATTCCAAATATAACGTCAAAGTCTACCATACTGAGTTGTAGAAGGTCAACTCTAGTCTCATAACCACTGATAGTGACCAAACACGACTGATTAGCACTGTCTACAATAATAGATACTCTAATAGGCGTGGACACATATACATGATCAGTAAAAGAATCATGAGATATATCCAAATTTGGAGCAAAGTAAGATGACACGTAAAAATAAGTGGAACCCAAATAAAATAGAAATGATGTGTTCCTGTGACATGCACGAATAATACCTATGATGATTGCATCTGATCTGAACTCCTCCGTACTACCAGAAAAAGCATATAAACGAGACTGGACTCCCTCTCTAGGGCGACCTCTACCTGTCTGACCTCCACACTTAGATAGAAGTGCAGGTGGAGTCGCAATTGGATCAGTAACCATGACCTATGAAACTTGTGGATCCTGTGGAATTCGTGAAGCCTCTGTAGTCTGTGGAGGTGCACCCCTCCTCAGTCTAGGGTAGTCCCTCACCATGTGTCTGGTACCACATACTCAAAACAATCTCTCGATAGGTTTGGCTACTGAAACCGACTCTGGCTTAGTCGGCTAGACTGACCACTAAAGGCACCCCATGCAGAAGGTGCACTGGAAAGTGTTTGTGCATAATAAGCGACCTGAGACCTCGGAATTGCCAGAGCAGTACGAGTAGCTGGATATGCTGAATGAACTGATCGGCTTACATAACCTCTGCCATGACGGGTAGAAAATACAGAGTGGGCACCACTTAATCTTCTAGAACCTTGAGGCCTCTTGTCCTCCCTAGGCTCCCTCTCCTGGCCCGCATAGCTTCTATCCTCCAAGCGATCTCTACAACCTGCTGAAACAGAGCATCCATCTCCAACACTCGAGCCATGCTGAATTTAAGACCGTACTGAGCCCTTTGATAAATTTGCGGACTCACTCTCTGATTGTAAAAACCTACGTAGGTGCATGTTTGGAAAATCACTAAATTTGATGGCATACTCTGACATTAACATAGTCCCCTGACATAGCTTCTCAAACTCTATGCGTGATACATCTCGGAGGGTTTGGGGAACAAATTATCTTAAAAACATATCTGAAAACTTAGCCCAAGTGAGTAGGGCTGCATGGTGCGGAGAATACAGGAGGGTCATACTTCTTGAACCTCTCAAGTCTCCTATGCTCCTCCTTATATGCCTCTGACCTACCATCAGGCTGAACCATAATATCGAGTTGTGCTGGCATAACATCTAGAACATGATCAATATTGACCCACCGCTCTGGAGTGTGATATGTGGGAGCCTGAGCTCCTCCCCCAGCCTGAGATTTATCTAGTGCAACGGGAATCCGTCCTGCCTAAGCTAAAATGCCGAGCGTGCTCAAAGAGTGTCTAATTTCTCCTGAAATTTTGCTAATGGTTCCGTAGCCTCTCGAACATAAGTACATACCCGTACTGATCCGCAAGACTCTACTGAACTTGCTTATGACTCGTATCGCCTATATACCTAGAGCTCTAATAAAAAATTGTCACAATAACAAATTCCCTCCTTCGGATGCCGTGATGGTACCTAGTCTCTAAGACTAGGTAAGCCTAAAAAATAAATAATTTAATAGAATTAATAACTAAGATGATAATTTTAAACTAATGACTTTCATAATGAAACCAAAACATTAAAACTTTACAAAATCCCCAAAATGGATGGAACTGAGTCATAAGCTCTAAGAAATATAGTAGAAATATCAAAATACAATATTGTTAGATGTGAAGATTAATAATAGAAATTTTTTTAATAGAAGATGACTTTGAGGCTTGTGAGCGTCAAAAAGGTATACCTTGAAGTCTCCGAGATATCCAAGTCAACTCACTGGCGTCCGACATGTGCAGAAGTACATAGATCTGCACAAAAATAGAAACGTAGCATGAGTACACCATAATGATACCCAATAAATATCAAGCCTAACTGTAGTAGAGTAGTGACGAGGCCATGTCAAGACACCTACTAGACATAGAAACCTGTGCAGGATATTAATATAATATAATAACAGAAAGCAAAGAAGTAAATACAACAAATTAATACAATGATATAAGTCTAACAACGTAAATAAAGGCCATAATGGACAATAGGGAATTAACATATGGCAAGAGCAACAAGTGATCGAATATAGTAAAAATACAAGTAAAACAAATGATGGAATAACAATATCCATTCAATCAACAAGCCTTTTCAACATAGAATGTACAACAACAATTGCAATCGAGACACCATACCTCATATCCACATTTCACAATTTACAATCAAAATGTTCCTTGTATTGCTGTGTGGGCCTTACATTTATAATTTTAAAAAATATTTTTTCCGAAAAAGCTGCATGCGCTTTAGCCCTTTTATCTCACCTTATCTCGCTGCATGCACATCAACACATATCCTTATATCATCGCACGTGCATCAATATCACAACGCTTCTTCAACTTGTTCCACATGTGCCCATATACCACAACATTGCCAAAACAAAAAAATACCAATGTTAGCACAATACATAGCCCATTGCTCAACCATAATGTATACAAAAATCTCAATAACAATAAAATGTATGAGAAAAAACTCAATGAGGGAAGATATCTCAATAATCAACAACTCCAACATCAATGTTTTAATAGCTTCAAAAGTTCAACTTCAACATCTCACATTGAAGGTATTCCCATGGAATGGAAACTTTCAATTCAAGTGCATAACATAATCTAAACAATGAAATAGATAGCATGAATTATAAAATAAGTCTAAATGCATGAGAATAACTCAACAATGAAAAAAATGGCATGTGACAACAACTACTCATGAACGCATGTAACAGCAACCTCGACAATGGAAACTAGAACATGTAATGACAACTTCAATTAAAGTATGCAAGCTTTACCTTGGAAACGAATGATAGAAAAAATGACAACAACCTCAATTAGATGCTTATGATTAACCTATGACTCTAAACCGGTCAATTTTTCACATATAAGCTCGTGTACACGCTCGTCACCTCATGTACACGTCTTTCACATAGTTGAAATAGTACAATCAAACACAATATGAAGGGTGTAGTTCCCCCACACAAAGTTAGGCAAGATATTTACATCAACTAGGCCAAATCAACACTCAGAAATTGCTTTTCCCATTAAAATTTGCCTCCGCATAGCTCAAACCTAACTAAAATTGATTTAATATATTCAAACAATGTAAGGGAAATTAATTTCGATTAATAGATCTAAGATTTTTACACAATTAACCAAATTTTAACAAAAGGTAACCCTGGGCTTGCCCTGTCAAAACCTGGGTCAAAGGGTAGATCCTAACTACCCATAATCCCACGAGTTTGTATATATGTTTTCAACTACTCATGAACGCATGTAAGTGTTTTTTATCAATTTCTATCTATATTCTCCTTAATTCTCATAAATTTGATGTTAAATCTCACATATAATCATGTAATATAGATAGAAATTGATAAAAATCACTTTCCCAATGGCTGCATGTGAAAATCCCTTCTCCGCCTCCTATTGAGTCTAGGTTTCTAAATTGAGAGAAATGAGATTAAATATCGTCTTTCTAGCCATTTTGTTTAGGCGCAGATTTCACAATTGCAACCCCGAGACTTGTAGCTCCTGACAGCCAAAAGGGAAGCTGCAAATACGATATTCGCTTTGCAAATTGCGAAGCCTGCTCCGATCGCAAATGTGATCTTCTATTCCCAAATGCGAAACTACCATGTCCCGACCTCTATTCACAATTGTGGTCAAGGTATCTGAAATGCGATACCTGAGACTCCCTGCTATGATTGCAATTACAATGATGATGCTCGCAACTGTGACAACTAGAGCACCAGCAACCTGGAATTGAGTCCAACCCGATCGAAAACACGTCTGAAACTCACCCGAGCCCATGGGGATCCAAAATAAACATCCACACAAGTCTAAAATATCATATGAACTTGCTCGCACGATCAAAACATCAAAATAACATCTAGAACTACAAATCATACATCTAAAGAAAATGCAAGAACCTCTAGGATTGCAACAAACATTCGAATCTTATCAAACAAACTCCTATGACACCAAATTTTGCAGACAAATTTCAACAGCAAAATGGACCTATTCCAAGTCCCAAAACAAAATTATGTACCAACTATCCATAAACTAAATCTATAGTCGAACTTAAGGAAATATCTAAACCTCAAATTGCTAACTTTCGTCAAAACAAGCCTAATCAATTTAGGGACCTCTGTATTCAAGTTCGGGGATAAACCATAAGTCCAAAATCATGATACGAACTTATGGGAGACATCAAAACATCGTGCTTGAGTCATTTTCGCAAAAGTCAATCTTCGGTCAATAATTCCAACTTAGGCTTCCAAACCAAAAACCAAAGGGTCCAAATCAACTTGAAACCTTTCCAGAATGAAAAATACCAACCTTGTAAGCCATAAAACCACAAATACCCATTCATGAAGCCTCAAAAGAGGAAACATGGGTCAAATACATAAAATGACCGGTTGGGTCATTACAACCCCTTGGGTTCTAGCCTTATTTTGTTGACTTCTATGATTTCAAAAGTAACGTGTACATGAAGTGACAAGTGTGTATATGGGTACAATATGTGCTTCTGATTGGATTAAACCGTAGGCTATTAAGATACCTTTATGTGATAGCGACTTTATGTCAAACACGTTGAAATCACTTTATGACTATTTAATTATGATCATTACATTGACTTAGCCATTGTCATGCTATATTTAATATACACCCCTCCGCTTTTATGATTATTGTTATGTCCATGTGCACTATTATTGAAATTTGCGAGCTTACATCATGATGGAACTTAGTATTATTATTTTGAGGTGTTGTTGCACTTGTGGATATATTGAGTGGATTTATGGGAGTGTCAGCACTAGATTTTTGCCGTGTAATTGTGTCTATTGTTGTGAGCGTGGGGAAAATAAGGGTGGCATTATCTTTGGCTGCCCACATGGCGAAATAAGGGTGGCTATATGCGTATGTGGCAAAATAATGCTGGCATATCATTTTTATGTGCACATGCGACGTAATAAGGGTTGAATTTTGATGATGTTATGTGATATTTCAGGTATGTTGTTGTGATTGTGTTAAGATGTGATTGATATTTTATTCTGATAATTATATCTGAAAGCTTACGCTTTGCACTTATTTGAGTTAATGGTTGTATTTGACATTTCATTACATGAATTACCTGTATTTGATGTTTTGTGATCAAATATGGGCTTCAGTACATTGAGTTGTTATTACATGTTCTAAAGGGTTTGTATTAATGTTTTAGTTATATTTCAATTAGCAGTTTTATTATATATTCATTGCACAGGTTATTTAACTAGTAAGTATCAGATGCCTTGTACCTCATCACTACTCCTCTGAGGTTAGTCTTAATACCTACTAGTTACCGACTGCGGTATACTCATACTATGCTTCCGCACAATTTTATGCAGATCCATGTACTTCAGACCAGACTGATAAAAAATGAGGCATTTCACAGACCAGAGACTTCAAGGTATCCTAGCATGATCCGACTGCACGCATCAAAGTCACCTCTTGTTTCATTTCTACTGTTTATATATTTTAGACATTACCATATTTTTGAGTTGTTCTCATGTATTCAGTTAAAGCTTGTGACTTTGTACCACCTAGTTCTGGGAGGTTATGTTGAGTATTTTCTCTTTGGCCTGTATTACTCCTATTTCTACCTTTATATTTGATTCTATTTTCTTTATACCATGATTTTATTGTTTAAAATAATGTTAAGTGACCAGCGTACTTAGTTTGTAGACTAGGTATCATTATGATCCTTAAGGTGATATTTCAAGTCGTGACACGCGCGTACTATTAATTAATCTATAGAAACATCTATATGTCAGAATTTTCACTATGAGATATGATAATTATTCACTTTCATAAAAAAAACTTACATCTATGTATATGTTTTTGAATTTAGCTATTAAAGCAATAAAATAAACCACTCTCAGTAACTTCAATACTGAAGAAGACAAAATATAAGCGAGCACCATGAATTTGTCTATAAAGCGTTATATAGCTAAGAACCTATAAATACTAGTTAGAAGACATACGAGTTTCTCCTCGTGGAAGTTAAGCGTTTGTTTCAACCACGGCTTAAATTACTGGTCGGTAGGAATTATTACAAAGTGAAAAATTCCTTGGTTTCCACAAACTAGATATCGCCTTAGAGATGCAAAGAGTTTTCTTCATAAACCTTAGTTGTCGTCATCTAGAACGAAAAATCATAGTATTTTCCAACACTATATATATATATATATATATACATATACATAAGCGAAGCCCGTAAAGATTAGGGAAAAAAGAAATAAATGTAATGACAGGAAGCAAATAACAATAACATAATTAAACCAGCAGAAGATACAATTAGAGTGCAAACAAATAAATTTATGAGGCAGAGCCGACCATGTAAATAAAATGCAATAAAGTATATTAGGAATCTTAGCCAACCGTAATGCAAAGCAATATAAATATAAATTTGGGCAAGAGTACGATAAATATAAACTTGATTATTGTTGAAACTGGAAAATTGATAATACAAGTTAAAAACTTATAATAATAGACCAGAGAGAGAGATCTAACCAATTCTAGAGAGAGGGAGAGAATTCTTTCTCATAATGGTAGTGTAATGTGTGTGTTTTACAAGT
Organism: Nicotiana paniculata; assembly: GCA_005239505.1. Taxonomy (NCBI): domain Eukaryota; kingdom Viridiplantae; phylum Streptophyta; class Magnoliopsida; order Solanales; family Solanaceae; genus Nicotiana; species Nicotiana paniculata. Next base: position 67,648 of record MDKI01248576.1, read on the forward strand.
GACGGGGGGATATTTATAGACAAAAACGAAAAATTACATAGTGTTTTCTAATGTTATTCGTGATGTCATTATGAGTAAGTGCTAGCTATTGTCATGGATGATGTCAGTTGTGATGTCATTGTGCTATCACGCTGATGCAATTTCCGATTAATTTCTCAGAACATTAAATCAGGGTCTTCTTCTTCTTATATGATGATTTTTTTCAGACGAAGACGCTTGATTTTGTTGACCTGGAATTCGTTTCTTGAGGGAATCAAGAATTTTCTTCATTTGATTAATAAAATCAAGCCTACTGCTAGAACCGACTAGTTATGAATTTTCTATGGGCTTTTGTTGTAAAAAAAAATTTGGGCATCATATGTTATAGCTATATACAACGGATGAGACATAAAGCATTTGTCTACTGTCGGCGCATAGTTTTCGAATGAATCCCACATTTTAAACCATATGCAGTGGTCTTGGAGGGCTAAACACGGTAGTCCTTTAGGTCCTTCTACCTTGTAGAATGAAAACTTATGGGAGTATATCTATGGGATATGAAATCTATGGAAAATATAGATGAGTATGTGTATTTCTTGCTCACTAGAAAACCTGTGGAAAAAATAATCATATCCTTCTTTTACGGGCGATGAGAGAATTTTAGCTCTATGACCATAAGCAGCGCACCACTGATGTATAACCCACTGAGGGAATTCAGAAGTTAATTGTTTACTCTAGAGGATAAACCATGAATGCTTTCCAAGTTGGTTTTGGAATATGAAAGCATTCATCCACGCTGCCTGATAGTCAAAATAATTGGAAAATCGTGGATCAAAAGGCTGAGAAAGTCTTTTGTATTTGGATGGATGGGCTCCCATTCATTTGATGAGATTATTTTGTTAATCCACACCGTGGTATGTGTGACATATGATTGGGTCTTCTTTTCTTCGTGGTGTTTAAACAAGAAGGACCTGGTATTGTGAGAATGAACTCATAATATTTTTGGGTATGTTTGTGAGTGTTTTGCCTAAAGTTTCATAATGTGAATTTCTGAGTTTTGAACATCGAATTAGAGTCGAATTTGAGTGAAATACTATGGTTGAACTCGTAATGGAATGGGTTGTCGGATTTTGTGAGTTTTGTCGAGTTCCAAGGCGTGGGTCCGGGTGTGACTTTTGGCCGGTTTTGGCTTTTGATTAAGGATTCGATCTTTATGCTTTGGAGTTGTTTCCTTGTGCTTTATTTGATGTATTTGAGTTGCTTTTGGTTAGTTTTGAGCCGTTCCGAGGTCGGTACGTGCGAGATGGCATTTTCGAAGCATCATATGGCTTTCGAAGCATAACACTTCTAAACTTAGTGTTGGGAGTATGAAACCTCGAAATACGTGTTATGTGATTGGTATTGAGGTGACACACATGCTACATGACGGGCAGGTGGGCATGCACCATGTGAATTGGGACTCCTTTATTTCCTTGGCACTGTATACTGTTCCTATTTTGTTGATATCCGTGTTTTCACCAGGTGATAAAGTAATTGAGCTGTCAATCATGATGGATATCATGTTTAGGCTTTATGTCGTTGCTGTTGGGACCCATAGTGGTCGTTTCTTGTTGTCGTTTCACTAATTTCATTGATATTGTGTACTCAGTCATATTTATGCATTCATATCATAACTTAGTCTCAGTTGTTATTTATAGATAAATCATATCATTCTTGTCGGGCTAATATCATGAAATTGTGATCCCGTGAGTGAGACTGGAGAGATTGATGACTGGGTGAGGCAAAGAGCCTGATTATGAGTGGTAGTTATGGGATCGGGCTATACGCTTCAGTGGTTATACTGATTTTATGACTGTGCTTGGTTTTAGGAGCCCCTCCGGAGTCTGTACACAAACCCAGTGAGCGTGTTTGATTATATTGAGGGATGGATCTTCCCTGGACATGTATCTTGTCTGAAGCATTTATATACCTGGGGATAGATCTTTCCCACGGGCTGGATTTGCCCCTACTCAATACTGAGTGGCTGTTGGTCAGTTGATGTATATATTCCGGGATGGATCTTCTCTAGGTCGGATTGGCTATATACAATATTGAGTGATTGAGCATGATGAGTGGAATGTAGGCAGTGAGATTGAGTACTCCGAGAGTGTTAGTACACGAGTTCATCTCTAAGATACATGGCATTGACATGCACACATGACATACAAGCATAGAGATGTATTTTTCCTCATGATGTACGGTATCACGTCATTCATGACTTTTCACACATATTGATATGTGGGCATAGAGAGGTATTTCACACTTGCTATCTAGAAAGAAAATGAAACATCTTATTTATTGTGGAAAGGATTTTTTTGGAAACATTACTGTTTTAAAACTATCTCATATTTTTCGACAATTTCGGTAAACGATTTGGTTTTCACTGATATATTTGAAAAGAGGAACTATTTTCAGGAATTATGAACAAGATGAGCATTTTAAATTCCAAGTTACTTCCTTTATTCCTTGCCTTGTATTGTTATGAACTGCTGTTGGTTATTGGTGTTGGACCCGACCTATGTTGCAGCTCATCACTACTTTCAACCTACGGTTAGGCCTGTTGCTTATTGAGCATATGGGGTCGGCTGTACTCATACTACACTTTTGCACCTTGCGTGCAGATGTTGGCTGTTGATGTAGCTGTGATCGACGAGAGCTAGAATTGAAGATGTACTTGCGTTCCGGTTGTAGATGCCTCTTGTTCGTGGTAGCCTTAGATCTATAAAACTCTGTTTATGTACTTTTCAAACGGATGATGTAATTACTTCATTTCATCTTTCTAAATTCTATTCTTAGAAGCTCATGATTCTTACTACCAGTCCTTGGGAAATGTATAATATTCATATAATTCCTTTTATTTAATTGTCTTTTTAATATTATTGGAATTGGATATTTATTGGTTGGCTTACCTAGCGGGTTGGATTAGGCGCCATCATGACTAGTGGATTTAGGGTCGTGACAGATTGGTGTCAGTCCTCTAAGTTCATAGGTTCTACAAGCCATGAGCAAGTGTCTAAGAGAGTATAGTGGATCAGTATGACGATGTCCATACCTATCCTCGAATGGCTACTAACATTTAGGATATACTTCTCATATTTATTTCCTTATCGTGCGGCATTGATTGATCTTGAATCCTAACTCTTTGAATTCCTTCCATGCATTCGTATGTGCACATGAGCGCTCAGTATCAGTTGTGCATCGACGACTTGCGATTCCATGGTTGTGGTGCGAGATGTGATTTTGGCGTGCTGATGATGGGCCAGTCTGGAGGACTTGAGGCTGGGTTTTGGCTATAACTTGAGCACGGAGATTTGGATTGTGTGAGCACCTGCTTTTGGGACTTATATGTCTGGTAGTGTCCCTATTAGTAAAATTTGTGATTGGATGACTATGTGGCGAGTATGATACGAATGCGGGATGTGTTTAGATTGTTCAAATGTGACAAGAAGAGTTTACTTGAGATGTAGAAAGGACTATTAGTTCTTTGGTTTATGTCTTGATGCAACATATGATTTCGAGTTATGAGTGTATTTAATGATCTTTCTTGTTGCTTAATGTCGTAACGGATTACGTTCTCGTGTCTTATTGTTGGGATCAGACTCAGGAAGTTTGAACGGTTGCGTATTAATTGTGGTTGTGAAAGGGTATGAAGAGATGTAAGATTGAGGCAAAGCAGATGGGTTACCTTCTGCGGGGTGTCCTGACGACGTCCAAATCCACTACTAAAAAGTGAATGGACACGGTTGCATGCAATATAATTTACCCAACCATGATTTGAGGTCGAATCCCACAGAGAACAATATGTAGGCGATTAGGGGTGTAAGAGAATTATCAATTATTATGCTAAGCCAAACACTTAGAATGGTTTTGAGAAAATATTTATAACTAATTGCGAAAATGTAAACTAACCTAGAAAGCAAGTAATATGATCACTGGCTACAAATATGAATTCATAGGCAATTACACTCAAGTAACGATCCAATGTATTTCACGATTTTATAAATACGAGCGAGTTTATGTTAATAGCCTTGGGTAATAATTCAATATTAGCTTCTTCTGAAAGCTAACAAGACTTCCTAATTGAATTATCCCTAAAATTATTAAGAGAATAAGCACACCGCATATGGCTACAAGTAGTTCAATCCTATTCCTAGGTAAAATCTATAAAGTGAGGGTTAAAGCCTCAAGTTCTTGTTAATTAATCTTTCTTAACCCCCAAATTCTCATTCCCAAAATTAATTCGAAGTAAATGGGATAGTCATAGGGTTAGCTAACCCCTTTGGAAACATTAAAAGCAAGAATAATTAAAGAAGCAATAACTCACTTTATAATAACTAAAAATCGTTCAATACATAAGCACAACAAGATATTTAATCCACACTTTAAATATGAATATTCCCATAAACAAGATTCAAGTGTGGGAAAAATACTACGCACTTAGATATACAATCCAAAGCAAGGAAATAAAGACACGAACAAAAATGGGTAAGAAATATCAACCAAAAGTTTCAAATCTTCAAGACCCAAGTGTGTGTGCAAAAACCCTAGCTCCAAAACTTGTGTTCTTTGCTCCCAAGATATGTTCAAAGCTGCCAAAGATATTTTACAAATAAGCTAGTTCGTGTATTAAATGGTTTTCATGCCAAAAAATGTGAAACTACAGAAGTACCCCGAACTGATGTGCGATCTTTGCATTTTCGAAGTTGTGCTCGCATTTGCGAACTAAGACTTTACTGTTGACTTTCGCATTTGTGATAAGGACTTCGCATTTGTGAAGTTTGACTGTCTGGTTTGATTTCACATTTGCGACTCTTTTTTCGCATTTGCAAACACTGCTTGACTTTGTTGACTTCGCGTTTGCAATTTGTTAAACGCAATTGCGATTGCTGCTATCTTCGCATTTCCCACATTTATGTCGCAATTGCGACATGTTAGTCCATTTTCTAGACTTTCTTCTTTTCAACTCCTTTTTGACTCATTTTCACTTGGTTTCTTCATGATCACTTCTAAATCACATAGAACCTAAAATATAAGTAAACGACATTAAACACATGATTTTATCACTCAAACACAGAAAAAATCTAAGCTTTAAGACAAGATAAGTTGGTAAAACACCAACTTATCAAACCACCAAACTTAAACTATTGCTTGTCCTTAAGTAACGAAAGCGATGAAATCTCCTTCCAAGTATTTAACTCGATAGTGCATCAATATCATGCCAAGTCAAAAAGGTATACTGTAAGCACAAACACATGTCTTCGATTGGTACCAACAATTAATCTAAAGAATATGAAATACCAAAAAAATTCAAGTGCTCAAGCACTATGTAACTCAAAGTAGCACTCAAGTCATGACACTAAAGTTCAATATTTGCCTCTCTATCATAATTAACTTCCCTCGTTCATTCCTCCCAATTGAAAATGAGATTAAATTCACAACCCAAATCTCATGTGCCCTCACATTTAAGAGAGATTCCCACACTTATAAATTACAATTCAAAACATAAATGTGATATCAAATGGAAAGAATTAACTCCCTCTCAAAAAAAATTTCAAATGCACACAAGTAGTACCATAGGCTTGCCCTTCATGTATTTCTCCACTAATGTAGACAAACTTCGTTAAAAATCAATTAGGACTTAAAGGGCTGTAGTTTAGGCTTTTGGTTAAGGTAGGGCATAAGTTTTGTTAGAGTGACTCAAAACCACCTTAAGCACTATAATTTTTCAACAATCAAAGTACACTTCTGATGCGTGGCTAGAATTCATGATTTTTAGCATCATATACCGTACATTTTAGGTGTTTTAAT
>MDKI01219525.1:0-46461 GCA_005239505.1 Nicotiana paniculata
ATATGTTTCTTAGCCTATATATGTTGTGTTGGGTCGGTTGGTTCGGGTTCGGAGTGGTCGTGGAAAGAACTGAGACACTTAATCTCTTAAATTAGCTTAATAGTTGAGAAAGTCAACTAGGAGTTGTCTTATTGGTAAACAACCTCGGAATGCAGATTTTATGGGTCGGATAGCTTCATTAGGTGATTTGGGACTTAGGAGTGTGTTCGGAATGAAGTTTTGATGTCCGGTGCAGAATTAGGCTTGAATTGGCGAAAGTTAGTTTTTGGCGATTTTCGGGCGGCACTGGAAAATAGACTATTGGGTCCAAATGGAATTCCGGAAGTTGGAGCAGGTTCGTAATGTCATTTTGGATATGTGTGCAAATTTCTAGGTCAATCGGATGTGTTTTGGTTGGTTTCGGCATCATTGGCGAAATTTAGAAGTTTTAAAGTTCATAGGCTGGAATGTGATGTGTTTGTGTTGTTTTGCATTGTTAATGGTGTTTCGAAGGCTCGACTAAGTTTGAATGAGGTTATGGGATGTGTTGGTCTGTTCGGTTGGGGCCCCGAAGGGCTCGGGATTGATTTCGGATGGTTAGGGGATGGTAGGACTTAGGAAATTGCAGCAATATAGCTGCTGGTGTTAATTTACTGGTGTGGCCGCACCTGCGGATGGAAAGTAGCCGGTGCGGTGGCCGCAGGTGCGAAGATCCTTGCACAGGTGCGAAAAGAGGCCAGGCTGGAGGAATCCGCAGGTGTGAGGCATGGGCCGAACCTGCGAAGCCGCAGGTGCGGAAAAGGACTCGCACGTGCGAAGTTTGGGATGTTAGTGGGATTTCGTAGGTGCAGGTCCGCAGGTGCAAAGAATTGTCCGCAGGTGCGGATTAACTGGGCAGACAGTATAAATAGGTGCCTCTGCAAAATTTTGGGCATTTCTTTCATTTTGCATGCGGGATTGAGCTGGTTTGGAAGCAAATTGAAGGGTGATTTCGAGAATATTCAGTGGAGGTAAGTTCCCGGATTATAAACTCTTTTCTATGCTATTTTGTGACGGATTAGGCTTGGAATTTGTGGTTGAATGGCATAAATTAGGGATTTAGGGCTTGAGAAATTGAGACTTGTAAATTAAGGAATTTAGGCGTTGTTTGTGGTCGGATTGGGAGGCATTTTATATGTGTAAACTCGGAGAGGGATAAGGATTCTTGTGACGCCATTTTTATCAAATTTTGAGACGTGGGCCCGGGGCTCGGGTTTGGCCGAATTTCAAGAATTATGTATAAATTGATAGTTTTCGATTGGGTTTTGTTCCTTTAGCATATATTGATGATCTTAATATGGTTTTGGTTAGATTCGGAGCAATCGGGAGCCGATTTGAGGGGCAAGAGCATCACGGATTAGTATTGTGGCCCGGTAGAGGTAAGTAATGGCTATAAATCTTGTCCTGAGGGTTTGAAACCCCGGACTTCATGTTTCTCACTATTTTTAGAATGGCGCACATGTCGGATGACGAGTATGTGGCGCGCACTGATTTTTGTATTGGACTTGGTCCTCTCCACGGCAACTATTGAGTTGCATATTTTACTCTAAATCATATGTTAAATTGTGTTCTAAAAACTATTGCTATATTTGGGCTATAAGCCATGTTTAGGGCTTGTGCCGACTTGTTTGGACCCCTTGAGGGCTTTTTACTGGTATTTCCTCACTATTGATTTATGATTTACACTCAGTCATATTGTGCCTAACTGTTTACGAAACTCAGCCTTATTTACACTGTTTTGACATTAAAAGATGATGCTTTTGGGTGGAGTACCACATTTTACTGATACGCCCGAGGGGCTTTTGAGAGTTTCTGACTGAGTAAGGCCGAGGGCCTGATTGTGAGGATATGATATGCCACGAGGTGGCTTGATATTAGTGCTTGGGCTGAAGGAGCCCCTCCGGAGTCTGTACACACCCCCAGTGAGCGCAGGTACCTACTGAGTGCAAGCGACGAGTGGCAAGGAGGCATGAGTGATAGTGAGGTTGCCCAAGGGGCTGATAATGAATGGATATGAGGTGCTGAGTGATGTTCTGCCCGAGGGGCGATTTATGATACATGTTCTGCCCGAGGGGCTATTTATGACTTATTTCATTTTACACTAAATTATTCAGGTATTTTTATTTCTAAAATTGTTGGAAAACACATTTTTCAAAGGATTTTACTGAAGTTGGCTTTTAAGGCATGTTGATTTCATACATATATATGTATATATTGTTGAAAAGAAAGGTTGTGCATATTTTGAACTGGTGATTTGATTTTTATGTGTTTCTTGCCGCTTAGACTTGATTTATTTTCATTACTACTGAGTTGGCGTACTCACATTACTCCCTGCACCCTTGTGTGCAGATACAGGTGCTGACACCGAGCGTTAGCCATCTATTCCGTGCGGAGCTGGAGTTCGGGACATAGAGGTAGTTGTTCAGCGTCCGCAGCATCTCTGTTTTCCCTTCTTATGTTGTACCTAGTTATCCGTTCGGAGGTTTTGTATTATAATAGTAGACTTTTTGGTATATTCCTTAGATGCTCATGACATCTTGACTCTGGATTTTGGGGATGGTTTAGACTGTTTAACTATTTATTTTGCTTAATAGATTCAGTAATTTTTTATATGTTTATGAATTGTTGAAAATGAGTTGGGATTTTTGGAAAGAAACTGTAAATATGTGAATTGGCTAGCCTAGTTCTACGATAGACGCCATCACGGCCGGTTTAGAATTTGGGGTCGTGACAAACTGGTATCATAGCCTAGGTTAAATAGGACTCAACGGTCATGAGCAGGTTTAGTAGAGTCTTGCGGATCAGTACTGAGACGTATGTACTTATCTTCGAGAGGCTGCGGAACCCTTAGGAACAATCTCATTTTTTTCTTGAAATTCTGTCGTGCCATTTTGTTAATTCTGGAAATCTAAACTTCTGTTGTTTCCTTCTTTCACGGATGGTGAGGACTCGCGCTACCGATCAGGGTGATCAGCCACCAGCTAGACCAGCGAGAGGTCGAGGCCATGGTAGAGGTAGGGGCCAGCCCGTGCAGCAGCCAGGGCAGTATAGTTGATCCCCCTACTATTCAGGATCAGATCCCGTCGCAGATACTTCAGCAGGACAGGCTCAGGCATCGGCAGTGCCTATTGTTATTCCGGGTCTTCAGGAGACCTTGGCTCAGATCTTGACTATGTGTACCACCCTTGCTCAGGCAGTTACCGCTACTTCTCAGGCCGAGGGAGGCAGTCAGACTCCAGTTGCCCAGACACCTGAGCAGGCTACTCAGGGCCAGCAGACACCAGGGGTGGTTCCAGCCTAGCCGGTTGCTCCAGTTCGGGACCTCGTGGTTCCGGTTATGCCATAAGATGAGCAGCGTAGACTGGAGAGATTTAGCAGAATACAGCCTCCGACATTCAGTGGTGCTGAGGGAAAGTATGCCTAGGGTTTTCCGGATAAGGGTCAGAGGATGTTGCATACTGCCAGGATTTTGGAGACCAGTGGGGTCTCGTTTGCTACTTTTCAGTTTTCTGGTGCTGCTTTCACTTGGTGGGAGTCTTTTGAGAGGCTTAGTCCTGTTGGTTCAGCACCCCTCACCTGGCAGCAATTCTCCACTATATTTTTGGAGAAGTATGTACCCCAGTCTCATAGGGAGGAGCAGCGCAGGCATTTTAAGCAGCTGCATCAGGGGGAGCTATCAGTGAAGCAGTATCAGATACAGTTTTCGGAGTTGGCTCGTCATGCCACCGAGTTGGCCCCTACTAATAGGAAGAGGATTAGGAGGTTTGTGGATGGCCTCACTTATCAGCTCCGCCTTTTCATGACCCAGGAGAGAGTATCAGATGCTATATTTGAGCAAGTTATTGATATTGCTCGAGATATTAAGTTGGTTCGCTGCCAGGAGTGGAAGGAGAGGGAGGCCAAGAGGCCTCGTGGATCGGGTGGTTCTAGTGGTGCTCCTTCCAGGGGGCAATTTCAGCATGGTAGAGGTCGTTCATTCAGGCCTCCTCAGTCAGTCCGCCCAGCCTATAGTGGTGCATCTTCGGGGCATAGTCCCCGCGATTCTCAGCTAGGCCATTATTCATTCGGTGCCCTCCCTGCTCAGAGTGCAGCTCGAGCACCACCAGTCCAGAGTTCCTCTATGCATGATTCTTCTAGTGGCCACTCTGGTGCCAGGGGTTTCCATCAGTCCTCGTCTCCAGCTTCAGAGAGTTGCTTTGAGTGCGGCGAGTTTGGGCACATGTAGAGGCAGTGTCCACGTCGTCCTGGTGGTTCTTCTCAGCAGAGGGGCCACCCTCGACTTCAGCTCCAGTTACTTCACCACCCGCCTAGGAAGCCAAGGGTGGAAGTCAGTCAGCTAAAGGCTGCCCTAGAGGGGGAGGTCGAGCAGGTGGAGGTCAAGCCCGTATGTATGTGTTTACAGCCAGGCTAGATGCTATGGCCTCCGATACAGTGGTTGCAGGTATTGTCTCAGTCTGTCGCCGAGATGCTTTGGCTTTATTTGACCCTGTTTCTACATATTCCTATGTTTCATCATATTTTGCCTATTTTCTGGATATGCCCCGTGATTCTTTAGTCATGTTTGTTCATGTGTCGATTCCGGTGGGTGATACTATTGTTGTGGACCATGTGTATTGGTCGTATGTGGTATCTATTGGGAGTCTAGAGACCCGAGTGGACCTACTGTTACTCAGCATGGTCGATTTTGATGTGATATTGGGCATGGATAGGTTATCTCTGTGTCATGTTGTTCTTGATTGTCACGCTAAGACCGTGACCTTAGCTATGCCATGATGTCCGGGGGTTGAGTGGAGAGGTTCTTCTGAGTATATGCCTAGCAGGGTGATTTCCTACATGAAGGCCCAGCGCATGGTTGAGAAGGGGTGTTTATCTTATCTGGATTTTGTGAGGGCTGTTAGTGGTGAAACTACCGCTATTGATTCGGTTCCTGTGGTCCGTGACTTTCCGGACGTGTTTCCTGCAGACCTGCCAGGTATGCCACCTGGCAGGGACATTGATTTTGGTATTGACCTGGTTCCAGGCACTTAGCCTATTTCTATTCCAACTTATAGTATGGCACCAGCGAAGCTAAAGGAATTAAAGGAGCAGCTTCAGGAACTCCTAGATAAGGGGTTCATTCGGCCTAGTGTGTCACCTTGGGGTGCACCGGTGTTGTTTGTAAAGAAGAAGGATGGTTATGTGCGTATGTGTATTGACTATCGGCAGCTGAACAGGTTTACGGTGAAGAACCAGTATCCCTTGCCTTGTCTAGATGACTTGTTTGATCAGCTGCAGGGTGTATTTTCCAAGATTTACTTGCGTTCCGGCTATCATCAATTGAAAATTCGAGGGCTAGACATTCTAAAGACTGCTTTCAAGACTAGATATGGTAATTATGAGTTTCTGGTTATGTCTTTCGGGCTGACCAATGCCCCAGCAGCCTTTATGCACTTGATGCACAGTGTATTCCGGCCTTATCTAGATTCTTTCGTCATCATGTTTATTCACGATATCTTGGTGTATTCCCGATCTCGGGAGGATCATGAGCAGCATTTGAGAGTTGTGCTTCAGACCTTGAGGGAGAAGAGATTGTATGCAAAATTTTCAAAGTGTGAGTTCTATTTTGATTCAGTAGAGTTCTTGGGGAACGTGGTGTCCAGTGAGGGTATTCAGGTTGACCCAAAGAAGATAGACGCAGTGCAGAGTTGGCCTAGACCTTCATCAGCTACCGAGATTCGCAGTTTCCTTGGTTTGGCAGGATACTATCACCATTTTGTAGAGGGATTCTCATCTATTGCAGCACCTATGACCAGACTGACCCAGAAGGGTGCTCAGTTCAGGTGGACTGAGGAGTGTGAGGAGAGCTTTCAGAAGCTCAAGTCAGCTTTAACTACAGCTCCGGTATTGATTTTGCCTACGGGTTCAGATTCTTATACAGTTTACTGTGATGCCTCGAGATTTGGCCTTGGAGCGGTTTTGATGCAGGATGGTAGGGTGATTGCCTACGCGTCCAGACATTTGAATGTGCACGAGAAGAATTATCCAGTGCACGATCTTGAACTAGAAACTATTGTCCACGCCTTGAAGATTTGGCGTCATTATTTGTATGGAGTGCATTTTGAGATTTTCACTGATCACTATAGTTTCCAGCATCTGCTTAAGCAGAAGGATCTGAATTATCGTCAAAGGAGGTGGTTGGAGCTTCACAAGGATTATGACCTCACTATTTTATATCATCCGAGGAAGGCCAATGTAGTGGCCGATGCCCTGAGTCGCAGAGCGGAGAGTTTGGGGAGTCTAGCCTACTTCCAGTAGCAGAGCGGCCATTAGCACTTGATGTTCAGGTTTTAGCAGGTCAGTTGGTGAGATTGTATCTATCAGCCCCACACTTGCTCGTTCTTCAGGACAAGGTCCGTCGCAGTGATGCCAGTGATGTGGTTATTGGTGATGATGGGGTCATGAGGATGCAGGGTCAGATTTGTGTGTCCAATATGGATGAACTTTGATATTTGATTCTAGCTGAGGCCCATAGTTCGTGGTATTCCATCCATCCGGGTGCCATAAAGATGTATCAAGATCTGAGACAGCATTATTGGTGGAGGCGGATGAAGAGGGATATTGTTGAGTTCGTGTCTCGGTGTCTCAACTGTCAGCAGTTCAAGTACGAGCACCAGAGGCCGAGTGGATTGCTTCAGAGATTAGATATTCCGGAGTGGAAGTGGGAGCAGATCACCATGGACTTCGTAGTTGGGCTTTCACGGGCTTCGAGGAGGTTTGATGCTATATGGGTTATTATGGATTGGCTGACCAAGTGCGCGCACTTCATTCCTGTTGGTACTACTTATTCTTCGGAGCGGTTAGCTGAGATTTATATCAGAGAGATTGTCCGATTGCATGGGGTTCCAGTTTTTATCATTTCTGATAGAGGCACTCAGTTCACATCTCAGTTTTGGAGGGCCGTGCAGAGGGAGTTAGGTACTCAGGTTGAGTTGAGCACAGCGTTTCATCCTCAGTCTGACAGGCAGTCGGAGCATACAATTCAGATTTTGGAGGATATGTTTTGTGCTTGTGTCATTGATTTTGGGGGTTCATGGGACAAGTTTCTGCCACTCGTGGAGTTTGCATATAATAATAGTTATCAGTCGAGTATCCAGATGGCTCCGTATGAGGCTTTATATGGTAGGAGGTGCATATATCTGGTTGGCTGGTTTGAGCCGGGCGAGGCTATGCTATTGGGCACAGACCTGTATCAGGATGCGTTGGGTAAGGCATAGTGGATTCAGGAGCGACTTCGCACGGCGCATTCTAGGCAGAAGAGTTATGCGCACCGGAAGGTCCGAGATTTGTCTTTCATGGTTGGGGAGAAGGTGCTGCTGAAGGTGTCACCCATGAAGGGTGTTATGAGGTTCGGGAAGAGGGGAAAGCTGAGTCCCAGGTTCATTGGGCCATTTGAGTTGCTTCAGAAGATTGGGGAGGTGGCTTATAGACTTTCCTTGCCTCCTAGATTATCGAGTATTCATCTGGTGTTCCATGTTTCGATGTTCCGGAAGTATGTTGGTGACCCGTCTCATGTTTTGGACTTCAACACGGTTCAGCTCAAGGGTGATATGTCATATGAGGTAGAGCTAGTGGCTACTTAGGGTCGTCAAGTCAGAAAGCTGAGGTCTAAGGATATTGCTTCAGTGAAGGTTCAGTGGAGAGGACAGTCAGTGGAGGATGCCATCTAGGAGACCGAGCAGGAGATACGAAGCAAATATCCTCACTTATTCGAGACTCCAGGTATGTTTCTAGACCCGTTCGAGGAAGAACATTTGTTTCAAAGGGGGGATATAACGACCCGGCCGGTCATTCCGTGAGATTAGTCGCGTTTCCCCATTTCTGCTTTATAATATGTTTCCTAGCCTATATATGTTGTGTTGGGTTGGTTGGTTCGGGTTCAGAGTGGTCGTGGTGAGAACTGAGGCACTTAGTCCCTTAAATTAGCTTAATAGTTGAGAAAGTCAAGTGGGAGTTGACTTATTGGTAAACGACCTCAGAATACGGATTTTATGGCTCGGATAGCTTCGTTAGGTGATTTGGGACTTAGGAGTGTGTTCGGAATGAAGTGTTGATGTCCAGTGTAGAATTAGGCTTGAATTGGCAAAAGTTAGTTTTTGGCGATTTTCGGGCGGCAGTGAAAAATAGACTATCGGGGTCGGAATGGAAATCCGGAAGTTGGAGAAGGTTCGTAATATCATTTTAGATATGTGTGCAAATTTTCAGGTCAATCGGATGTGTTATGGTTGGTTTCGACATCATTGGTGAAATTTAGAAGTTTTAAAGTTCATAGGCTTGAATATGATGTGTTTGTGGTGTTTTGCGTTGTTTTTGGTGTTTCGATGGCTAGACTAAGTTTGAATGAGGTTATGGGATGTGTTGGTATGTTTGGTTGGGCCCCGAGGGGCTGAGGATTGATTTCGGATGGTTAGCGGAGGGTTGGACTTAGGAAATTGCAGCAATATAGTTGTTGGTGTGGCCGCACCTGCGGATGGAAAGCCGCAGGTGCGATGGCCGCAGGTGCAAGGATCCTTGCGCATGTGCGAAAAGAGGCCAGGCTGGAGGAATCCGCAGGTGCGAGGCCTGGGCGCACCTGCGAAGCCGCAGGTGCGAAGTTTGGACTGTTAGTGGGATTTTGCAAGTGCGCACCTAGGACCGAAGGTGCGGGTCCGCATGTGTGGATTAACTGGGCAGACAAGATAAATAGGTGCCTCCACAAAATTTTGGGCATTTCTTTCATTTTTCATGTGGGATTGAGCTGGTTTGGGAGAAAATTGAAGGGGCAATTCGAGAATATTCAGTGGAGGTAAGTTCCCAGATTATAAACTTGTTTCTATGCTATTTTGTGACGGATTAGGCTTGGAATTTGTGGTTGAATGGCATAAATTGGGGGTTTACGGCTTGAGAAATTGAGACTTGTAAATTAAGGAATTTAGGCGTTGTTTGTGGTCGGATTGGGATGCATTTTATATGTGTAGACTCGGGGAGGGATAAGGATTCTTGTGACGCGATTTTTATCAAATTTTGAGACGTGGGTTCGAGGCTCGGGTTTGGCCGAATTTCGAGAATTATGTATAAATTGATAGTTTTCGATTGGGTTTTGTTCCTTTAGCGTATATTGATGATGTTAATTGGGTTTTGTTCCTTTAGCGTATATTGATGATGTTAATCTGGTTTTGGTTAGATTCGGAGCAATCGGGAGCCGATTTGAGGGGCAAGAGCATCTCGGATTAGTATTGTGGCCCGGTAGAGGTAAGTAATGGCTATAAATCTTGTCCTGAGGGTATAAAACCCCGGACTTCATGTTTCTCACTATTTTTAGAATGGCGCACATGTCGGATGACGAGTATGTGGCACACACTAATTTTTCGATTGGACTTGGTCCTCTCCACGGCAACTATTGAGTATCGTAGTTTACTCTAAATCATATGTTAAATTGTGGTCTAAAAACTATTGCTATATTTGGGCTATAAGCCATGTTTGGGTCCTTGTGCCGACTTCTTGGACCCCTTGGGGACTTTTAACTGTTATTTCCTCACTATTTATTTATGATTTACACTCAGTCATATTGTGCTTAACTGTTTTCGAAACTCAGCCTTATTTACACTATTTTGAGATTAAAAAATGATGTTTTTGGGTCGAGTACCCCGTTTTACTGATACGCCCGAGGGGCTTTTGAGAGTTTCTGACTGAGTGAGGTCGGGGGCCTGATTGTGAGGATATGATACACCACGATGTGGCTTGATATTAGCGCTTGGGCTGAAGGAGCCCCTCCGGAGTCTGTACACACCCCCAGTGAGCGCAGGTATCTACTGAGTGCGAGTGCCGAGTGTCAAGTGTCGAGTGACGAGTGAATGGGAGGCATGAGTGACAATAAGGTTGCCCGAGGGACTGATACTGAGTGGCTATGAGGTGCTGAGTGATGTTCTGCCCGAGGGATAATTTATGATACATGTTTTGCCCGAGGGGCTATTTATGACTTATTTCATTTTACACTAAATTCTTCAGGTATTTTTATTTTTGAAATTGTTGGAAAACACATTTTTCAAAAGATTTTACTGAAGTTGGATTTTAAGGCATGTTGATTTCATACATATATATGTATATATTGTTGAAACGAAAGGCTGTGCATATTTTGAACTGGTGATTTGATTTTTATGTGTTTCTTGCCGCTTAGACTTAATTTATTTTCATTACTATTGAGTTGGCGTACTCACATTACTCTCTGCACCCTTGTGTGCAGATACAGGTGCTGACACCGAGCGTTAGCCATCTATTCCGTGCGGAGCCGGAGTTTGGGACATAGAGGTAGTTGTTCAGCGTCTCCAGCATATCTGTGTTCCCTTCTTATGTTGTACCTAGTTATCCGTTCGGAGGTTTTGTATTATAATAGTAGACTTTTTGGTATATTCCTTAGATGCTCATGACATGTTGACTCTGGATTTTGGGGATGGTTTAGACCGTTTAACTGTTTATTTTGCTTAATAGATTTCAGTAATTTTTTATATGTTTATGAATTGTTGAAAATGAGTTGGGATTTTATGAAAGAAACTGTAAATATGTGAATTGGCTAGCCTAGTTCCACGATAGGCGCCATCACGGCCGGTTTAGGATTTGGAGTCGTGACATATATATATTATTTATTGTTATTGTTACGGAGGAATAAGGGAGAATTTTGTGATGTCTGGTGGGATCAGGTTGCGCGCCGCAACAAAACTATATGTTTCTATTTCCTAAACTGCATTTCTTTCTGGTATTCCTTTCATTATCTTACATAGTAAGGATTGGTAATTCTGGACGACACTAAAACCCTCTAGAGGTTGCGCTTATCGATTTCAGTTGGCTGTTTGGTTCTGTTCTGTATTTTTATTATTCTGTCTTTTAATATATATTGCGTATGGGTTTTGTATAGGTGTCCCTCCTTAGCCTCATCACTACCTCGTCGAGGTTAGGCTCGGCACTTACCAGTATATGGGGTCGGTTGTACTGATACTACACTCTGCACATTGTAAATATTTTGGAGACGGTCCCAGCAGCGGTCATTAATGAGCCCGGACCGGATATTGCGGAGACTTGAGGTACGGCTGTTCAGCGCCCGCAGCACCTGGAGTCCCCATACTCTTTTCTTTTAACTATGCAACTTCATTCAGACAGCTTTATACTTATTTCAGACCTTTATGGGTATTACTTTAGAAGCTCGTGGACTTGTGACACTAGATTCAGGGAATTGTAATAGACGATTGGTTTTTTAATTTTCGCATTACTGTTTGAATTTCTAAAAGATGTAAATGTTATAACATTGTCTTGCCTAGCAAGTGAACTGTTAGGTGCCATCATGGTCCCGATGGTGGGAATTTTGGGTCGTGACATGAATTTGCTATAAAAGACCAACTTAGTAGAATTCCATTAGAACTCGGGAATTCGGTCAATCTTGAAACACTTCATGTGTTTATTGTTCAATTAGGTGAAGGATATGGCATTAAGGAGCTGAAGAACATGACAAATATGGAGGATCACTTTGCATCACAAAACTTGAAAATGTAGAGAATAAAGTGGCAACGGAGAAGCCATTCTTGAACAAGATGCCAAGGATTGAAAAACTTGAATTGGAATGGGGAAATGTTAGCAATAGGAATATGCAATGAGAGGTCTTAACTGGCCTTCAGCCTCATAAAAATTTAAAGGAGTTGATCATAACTAAGTACTCTAGTTACATATTCCCCAGTTGACTTGTCGATACACAGAGTTGCAAGCTAAAGGTTATTCACTTGCGAAATTGTCAGTACTGCTTTGATCTACCATATCTTGGAGATCTTCGATTCCTTGAATATATTGTTATTGAAAGCATGTCTTCATTGGAGACAGTCTATCCTGATTTCCGTGGAGATGGCGATTCTGTAGGCTTTAAGTCATTGAAGTCATTAAAATTTGTTAAGATGTCTACACGGTTAGATGGATTGGTTTGAGAGATATTGACATGTCGCAACTTTGTGACCTCTGTAAAAATAGGAGTTACTTAGACAAAGTGGCATTATTGTAAATAGCCTATCAGATTAGTTAATTAAGTCGGTAGTTTGGCTTAGTCTACAAATAGAGGTAGTTAGAGTGCACAGTATTTTTGGAACAGATTCTTCTTCTTAGCTAATAACAGAATTCAATTCCTTTTCTCTGTTCTTTTCCTTCCTTCTTAATTATCTAGGGTTGATCATTAAATCACCCATATATTCACATGGTATCAGGGTGATTGAGCCACAATTGTGAGCCACATCTACAGATCCAGTAGCTAAATTGCTCAATTGATTTACTTGATTTCATCCTGAAAACCTCTGTTTCTTCAGCAATGGTGAATACAGATTACGATCACAACCATGCTCTCTGTCTACACCCTTCAAACACAAACAGAGCTCTGATTGTGTCCATTCAGCTGATCGGATTCGACAATTACTCGATTTGGAGTCGTGCAATGAGAATCCAGCTTTTAGGTAAAAACAAGCTAGGGTTAATTAACGGTACAACGAAGAGATAAGATTTGGAAGAGGATTTAGTTCATCAATGGGATAAATGCAACGTAATTTTTTGGGGATGGATTATGAGTTCTATTTTGAAGGAGGTAGTGACAGAAGTGATGTGTGCTAAGAATGCATGTCGAGTTTGGGAAGATTTGAAAGAGCGTTTTGATAAAGTGAACGCATCTAGAATCTATCAATTTCATAAGGAGATTACGACAGTGCACCAAGGCTCTAACAGTGTGTCACCATACTTTACTAAGCTCATGGAGCTTTGGGATGAGTATGAAAGTATGATTTCAGCATGTCGTGATAAAGATTTTGTTGAACATTTACATAGGTAGAAGTTGATGCAGTTTTTGATGGGACTTAATGAGAATTATGAGCAAGCACGAAGTCATATTCTTATGAAAAATCCCACTCCCAATGTTAGTAAAGCATATGCAATGATTATTGAGATGTGTCAAAGAGTTGTCTTAATCTATCTATGATGAATGAGGGATCAGAAGACACAGCCTTCATGACTGCAAAATGAGGAAACTTTAAAGGAAAATTTCAAGGGCAGAACCATAGACCAAAGAAGAACTGGAATTTTCACTCTGATTTCTGCAAAAAGAAAGGACATAGTAAGGAGACATATTACAAAATATTAGGGTATCCTGCTGATCTCAAGTACAAGAAAAAGGGATCAGGAACCAATGCTAATACTACTTACAATATGAATATTGAAAACTATAATCGTAATGTTGCAGGATCTAATGCAGGAAGGATTGAGACAACAGACAAGGGACACATAAATGAGATCCTTAGGCCACCACCGTTCATAGTTGATCAGTACGATCAAATTATGAGGATGTTGAACAAATATGTTCCATAAAACACAATGGCCAACATGGCAGGTTGATACAATCATTTATGGTTAATGCAGCAAGAAAAGAATGGATCATAGACATTAGGGCAGCTAACCACATGATATCAGACTTAAGCATGTTACAGAATATTAAAAAGCTTGACTCCTGGAGCTGTAGGAAGGTGTATATGCCTAATGGTCAAGTGACTTTGGTATCACATATAGGAGATTGCATAATTTCTAAGGGATAAGTAGTGAAAAATGTGTTGTTTGTGCCTGATTTTCAATACAATCTCATGTCAGTCTCTAAGGTAACTAGAGACTTCATTGCTCAGTCACCTTTTTCCCTGATTTTTGCATGTTCCGTGACCTCTCAAATGGGAGGATCAGGGGAATTGGTAAAGAGAAAAATGGATTGTACCTCTTCATACCTGAAGATGAACGAGAAGAAATGAGTAGAGCATTAAATGCACATGAGAAAGCAGTTGATGTATCTCTATAGCATAGAAGGTTAGCACATGCTTCTGGAGGAGCCATGAAGGAGGTGCTTGGACTACCTATTGAAAATTGTAGAAATGTAATAGATAAGTGTGACGTTTGTCTTTAGCTAAGCATACCAGACTGCTTTTTCATTCTAGCAATAGTAAAAGTACTGAAACTTTTCAATTGTTACACCTGGATGTTTGGGGACCTTATAACACTTCTACTATTGATGGAAATAAGTACTTTTTAGCCATAGTTGATAACTATTCTCATGTGACCTGGGTTTTCTTGTTAAAATTTAAAAGTGATGTGATCATTGTATTAAGAGATTTCTTTAAAATGGTACACACCCAATTTGGTATTATGATAAGACAGTGAGGTCAGATAATGGTAGTGAGTTTGTGAATCATAACTTGACTGCTTTGTTAAAAGAAATGGGCATAATACATCAAAGAACATGTGTCTATACTCCTCAACAAAATGAAGTAGCTAAGAGAAAGCATAGACACATTCTTGAGGTAGCAAGGGCCATTAGATTTCAAGGGAATATCCCTGTGAGATTTTGGGGACATTGTGTTTTGGTAGTTGTGTATATCATCAATAAACTACCTTTATTTGTGCTTCAAGGTAGGTCACCTTATGAACTATTTCATGGGAAGAGACCAACCTTTCTTTATCTGAGAACTTTGGGATGTTTGTGTTATGTTAGTGTCTTGCCTAGATAGGATAAATTCAGTGCTAGAGCAGTTAATGTAGTGCTAATGGGGTGTTCTAATGTTATTAAAGGATACCACTTGTACAAATTGGAGAAGAATGAGTTCTTTTTCAACAAGGATATCACTTTCAAAAAGGGACTGTTTCCTTTCAAGGATATTGATGTAATGACCCGAACGGTCGTTCTGAGACTTTTACACTTCGCTCAGTTATTTGAGGGCATGAGTAGCTCCATGTGATGTATTATGACTTATGTGAACTGTCAGTTTTGGTTTTCAGGTTATTCAGAATTTGATTTAGAAGAATGATTCTCAGCTAGAAGCTTCAAATCTGAAACGTTTGACCAAGTTTTAACTATTGAGTGCTCGATCTCGGATTTAGATTTTTATGGTTTAGATAGATCTGTTAGGTGATTTTGGACATAGGAGCATGTCCGGAAGACAAATTGGATGTCCGTGGTAGAATTAGGCTTGAATTGGCAGGAAATGGAAATTTGGCAATTTTGGTCGGTAGTGGAAAATTAGATATCGGGGTAGGAATGGAATTCCGGAAGTTGGAGTAGGTTCGTAGTGACAATTGTGACGTTTGAAAAATTTGCGATTATTCGGACAAAGTTTGGTAGGTTTCGGCGTCGTTTGCGCAAATTGGAAGTTTAGAAGTTCTTAGGCTTGAACTTGAGGTTGATTTGGTATTTTGACGTTGTTTTGAGTGTTTCGAAGGCTTGACTAAGTTCGTATATTGATATGTGACTCGTTAGTATTATTGGTTGAGGTCCCAAGGGCCTCGGGTGCATTTCAGATGATTAGCGGATTGGTTTTGGTGTTGTGAACTGATGAAATAGCTGTTGGTTTGAGCTTTTCTAGTGTTTCCGTACCTGCAGAAAAGGAGCCGCAGATGCGGAGTTTTGGGGAGCTGGGGAAGGAGCGCAAGTGTGAAGGCTTGGCCGCACCTGCGAGCCTGCAGGTGCGAGGCCTGGGGCGCAAGCTGGTGAGTTTAGTGGATTGCACAGGTGCGGCACTTGGACCGCATGTGCAGTCTCGCAGGTGCGAGGAATGGCCGTAGTTCGAAAATCCTGGGCAGAAGGTATATATTTCACACTTCACGAATTTTGGTGCATTCTTCATCATTTCTATTCAGTTTTGGAGATTTTTGGAGAGTTTTGAAGAGGGAATCAAGAGGGTTTTCATTGAGGTAAGTTACTTGAGCCTAATACTCGTGTTTATGTTAATTTCGCGTTGTTTAATCATGTAATTAGTGAATATTAGGGATGAAAATGAGGGGATTAGAGCTTGGGAATTGGAGAGTTGATTTGGGGATTTGAGGGGTCAAAGGAGGTCGGATTTTGATAAATTTGGTATGTTTGGACTCGTGAGTGAATGGGCTTTCAAGTTTTATAAATTTTTTCGGATTTCGAGACGTGGGCTCAGGGCCGGGTTTGAGCCGATTTCTGAATTTTGGTCTAATTTGATAGTTTTTCTTGTGTAATTCATTCCATTAGCATATATTGATGGTAATATACTGATTTTGAATAGATTCAGAGCATTTGGAGGCCGAGTCGAGAGGCACGAGCATCGCGGGTTAGATATTTGACCGGTTTCAGGTAAGTAACGATTGTAAATCTAGTCCTGAGGGTATGAAACCCCGGATTTCATATCATTTTACTATTTTGAGGTGACAGACATGCTAGGTGACGGGCGTGTGGGCGTGCACCGTTAGTGTTTGTGACTTGGTCCATTCCGTAGCAACTGCAGAGTTGCATATTTTGTCGAAAACTATATAATGATTATGTGCTTTAGAAAGAGTTTCTGTAAATTGGGTTGAATGACATGTTTGGGCCTTATGCCAGTGCTTTTTGGACCCTCAGGGGCCTTTTCCTTACTATCCTCTCACTGTTTTCGATTGGAAACCTATACTTAGTCATGATTAAACATGGTTACTCCATAACGTTGTTTTATTACTCTTTTTTGACGCACATAAATGTTTTTTTGCGTTGAGTTCCATGTTTTTACTGAAATTCCCAAGTGGCTTGTGAGGTTTATGACTGAGTGAGGCCGAGGTCCTGATTGTAAGAGGATATTTATGGGATCGGACTGCAAGCCGCAGCATGTTTGATATAGGCCGAGGGCCTAAGTGATTTATGCCATGATTTGGCTTGATATAGCGCTTGGGTTGAAAGAGCCCCTCTGGAGTCTGTACACACCCCTAGTGAGCGCAGGTACCTACTGAGTGCAAGTGCTGAGTGACTGGGAGGCATGAGTGATGGTGAGGTATGCTCGAGGGGCTAGTACGAGTGATTGTGAGGTATGCTCGAGGGGTTGTTACGAGTGATTGTGAGGTATGACCGAGTGGCTATTACGAGTGACTGTGAGGCTGGCCTGAGGGGCTGTATATGCATGATGTTTTTCCCGAGGGGATATTTATGATTTTTATCACTTTTACTATCTTTTGCATTGAGCCTCTGTTGAAAACTGTTGAAGAATATCTTTAAATGATTTTTCACCGAAACTGGATTTTAAGCGAGATGATTTGACTCAAATTCTTATTCAAAAGCATGTTGTATTTTACTGAGATTTCATGATGTGGACTTTATGTATTTTACTGCTCGTAACTAATGCTCAGTCTTTATTTATGGTTGTTACTTACTGAGTTGGCGTACTCACGTTACTCCATGCACCTTGTGTGTAGATTCAGGTGTTCTTTAGATACAGTTGAGGTTGTTGGTTATTTCTGAAGCAGATTCTCGGAGTTAGCAAGGTAGTCGCATGGCGATCGTAGCCCTTCTTTCCTCCTCCTTTATATTCCCTTAGTTGCACTTGATTAATCCCAGACTATGTTAGTCTTGATGTTTACAGACAGTTTTAGTAGTTGTTCACGACAAGTGACACTCGATGTCGGGCCTTTATTTCCACATTTTCTTTTATTTGAATTTCTTATTAAAGATTTGTTGCTAAATAGCTCAAAAGTTATTTTTGAAAATAAAATATTGCATTATTTTGGTAGTGAGTCGCCAGGCCTAGTACCATGATAGGCGCCATCACGACTTGGTAGTTTGGGTCGTGAAAAGTTGGTATTAGAGCCTAGGTTACATAGGTATCACAAGTCATGAGCAGGTTTAGTAGAGTCTTGGGATTGGTGCATAGACGTCCGCACTAATCTTCGAGAGGCTGCAGAACCCTTAGGAAAAATCTCACATTCCTGAATTCTTGTCGTGGGAATCCATTGATTTATACATAAGTGTAACTCTTTGAATTACTTCCATGCATTTGTATGCGCACGTGAGCGCTCGGTATCAGTTATGCATCGACGGCTTGTGATTTCCATGGATGAGGTGCGAGATGTGATTTTAGCATGTTGATGATGGGCCAGTCTGGGGGACTTGAGGTCGGGTTTTGTCTGTGGCTTGAGTATTGGGATTTCGATTGTGTGAGCACGTGCATTTGGGACTTATATGTCCGTTTGTGTCCTTATTGGTGGGATTTTGTGACTAGATGACTATGTGGTGAGTGTTATTTGATGGTGAGATGTGTTCAGATTGTTTGAATGTGACAAAAAGAGTTTGATGGAGATGTAGCAAGAATTATTAGGTGTTTGATTTCTGTCTTGAGTTGACGTATGGCCTCGAGTTGTGGGTGTATTGAAGGACCTCTCATGTAGTTTAGTTGTGGAGTGAAGTAGATCTGCATGTTGTGTTATGAGTTCTTGATGAGGTCTTTTGGACTGACTAATTCCCTAGCAGCATTCATGCATTTGATGAATAGTGTATCCCAGCCATATTTGGACTCCTTCATTATGGTATTCATTGATGACATCCTGGTGTACTCTCATAACTAGGAGGAGCATGCTCAACATTTGAGGATTGTATTACAGAGATTGAGGGAGGAGAAGCTTTATGCAAAGTTCTCCAAGTGTGAATTTTGGCTCAGTTCAGTAGCATTCTTGGGGCACGTGGTGTCCAATGAGGGCATTCAGGTGGTCAGATGTGATTGAGAGCTTTCAGAAGCTCAAGACTGCTTTGACCACAGCTCCAGTGTTAGTTCTGCCATCAGCTTCAGGTTCTTATACTGTGTATTGTGATGTCTCGAGGATGGGCATTGGTTGTGTTTTGGTGCAAGGGGTAGGGTGATTGCATACGCCTCACACCAGTTGAAGACCCATGAGAAGAATTATATGGCGTATGATCTTGAGTTATCAGCCATTGTTCTCGCCTTGAAGATTTGGCGTCATTATCTGTACGGGGTTCATTGTGAGATTTATACTGATCACCAGAGTGTGCAGCATCTGTTTAAGCAGAAGGATATTAATTTGCGTCAGCGGAGATGGTTGGAGCTTCTTAAGGACTATGATATCACTATTTTGTACCATCCGGGGTAGGCCAATATGGTGGCCGATGCTTCGAGTCGTTGGGCAAAGAGTTTGGGGAGTTTATCTTATCTTCCAGAAGTAGAGGAACCTCTGGCATTGGATGTTTAGGCCTTAGCGATCCAGCTAGTGAGATTGGATATTTCGGAGCCTGGTCGGTCTGCTTATGAGAGTTGGCTTGACTGCTACAAGGATGAATGCGGGATTTGCAGATGATTTGAGATATTAGATGGTTTGTGTTATGTAAGCTTATGAAGGATTTACTTGAATCTCACTTCGATATTATGGCAGTAATGTAGTATGGGCATTGTGAATTATTGTGTGTTTTGTTCCATGGCTTTGAGCCAAGTGGGGGAGTCTGTTATCGACGAGTTGATTGCACGATTTTTGTGTTGTATTGGTTTCAGCTGGGTTATGCTAGTGGGTCAGTTGTGACTGCAGGTGTAGAGAGTAAGGACGACTCGAGTAAGGGAATTTATGGATACAGGTTGTACTTCGCTCTATGGGTATGTGTGGGTCATGGAATAATTGAGTGGCTAGTTGTGGAGGATGTAGTGTGTGTGGAGTAGAAGATTGCCCGGTTACTTAGAAATGTGGATTACTTCCAGGGGTCTTGGTATGCAAATGGGGTACAGGTTGTTCGGTCTGCTTGATCAGATTAATTGAGATTTGCATAGAGTGGATGACTCTCGATAATGGTTCTGATGGGTTCAAGGTTTATATCTTCAGGATGTGTATTTGGCTAGGAACTGAGATTTACATTGGAAGGCGTCAAGATTTGTGGTATTTCTATATCGTTGTGTATTCTACATTTCGATATCAGGAAAGGGAAAGAATATCCTAAATTCATAGAAAGTCTCTTCAGAGTAAATATTTGAGTTGTGGTACTTTCGGGGTATTTAAGAGAACATACAACGGCTTATGAGCCTTAGTGCGGTTTGGTTTTGTGCTAGGGTCTCGCGTGGTGAGTTTTGGTTGAGGATTTTTGTATTATGGAAAGGAGAAGGATTATATTGAATTTAGTTCATAAAGAACTCGGAGAAATAGTACAGCTTGGTAGTAGGTTGGATCAATACGGTAATGAGTAAGATCAGTTCTTTGGGTGCTTATGATGTAGTAAGGTTCTACGTGTGATTCGTGGAAATACTCTTGGGTGTTGGCGGCCTGCGTAGCTTGGTTGAGTTATAGGGATTTAGTCCTGGCGGTTTGGTTAAGTGCAAATGGATTTTGGAGAGTTCTTGATGGTCTCTACCATGGTTTGAGATATAGTTCCTACTGGTGCGTGGGGCATGTGGCATATGGTAGTTTTCTCCAGAATGGAATCAAATGGGGAAGTTCTTAGCAAATTGAGTATGTAGTTGCTTTCGACTCAAAGTGGATTTTGAGATTTGGCGTGTCTTTCATATGGTGGCGTAATGGGTGCAATGTGAGGTGTAGTATTGAGATTTGTAGGTGCAAGGACACGATGCAATTTTGAAAGGAATGTTCTGAAATTTTAGGCAGCATAGACGATCTCAAGTAACCAGATAGATGATATTACTTCTAGATATGGCTTGATGAAGGTGCAAGTTTCAGAAGAGGCACTATGTTTTGATTAATGGATTACTTCATTGGTGTGACGGAACCCTCCTAGTTGGTCGGCTGTGGAAATTCAGAATTATAGGGGTATCCCTCGTGGTATGATCTTGAATTGGAGAAGTATTAGACATTCAGGTGGCGGAGTTGAGAATCGGATATGGTGATTTGTGTGCTCTATAAATTTGGAGACTGGGAACCCTAATGAGTAGATGATTTCATAGTTGTGGGCTGTGGAGACATAGCCAAGGTTAGTCATAGGATAGTGTGGGTTGTGATTCAGTCATTGTCGACCTTCAAAGGGTTATTTTTCTATTGTGGATGACCGGATCGATGTGCGGTTCATTAGTAGGCCCAATTGGGATAGGTGTTTTGCACCAAGTCGGATTGGTTGGATCCATAGTGCTAATGTTGAGGGACGTGTCATTCAGTTGTTGTTGAGCTTATTTGTGTTCTGGAATGAGTTATGAGTTACTCTTCCATGCTACGAGGAGTTATGATTTGTTGTTTTTAGGCACACATGGTGCGGTTATATTGTGGTCTTATAGCGGATTTTGAATGATATGAGTAATTGGGTATTACATGATTGAGGCGTATTGATTATATTCTTTCAGGTTTTGTGTGGCATTGTATCGTCTGATTCTCCATGGTTATGGTAATGTACTTTGATATTTGATGTTTAATTTCGCGTGCTTATTGATTTTGAGCAAGGCGGAGCGAGGTATATAATATGGACCAGCGTTTGGGTGGGGTCATGTATTACAACAAAGTTATGTTGAGATATGATCCTTGTGTGTTGGATTCATGTGTTTTGGTTCTGCGGTGTGTGAGGAGTTCTTAGAATTTGTGTTGTGGAGATGCCGTCGATCTTGCGGGACAGTTCTCTTGTTTGATGTCAATTTCCATGTTTGTGTACATTTGGAATGTTTCTTATTAGTGCACGGACTGCACGGGTTGTGGCTTTAAGTTGTATTGATGCGTCATTGTCACTATAGTGGTTGTGTTGGATGATATGAGGTCATAGGACCTAGAATGGGTTCTATTAGATCTGGTTGCGGTATATTAGGGAGGATATTGATGCTGATTGGCTTAGAAATTTTGCTATAGTTCCTATCGAAGGAGAGGGAGTTCCACCACTTGTTGATCCGACGAATGGTTATGGGTTTCTGCGTGTTTATTTCATCATTGGTAGTACATGAAGGTGTTAGAACGGGTCTCTGTCTGATAATAGGTTTATTACTGGAATTGGGTTATTTTGGGCAGCCACTGTGATCATAAATTATCGCCACGAGTGTTTGAGTTATGTAGGATATCATGTGATTTCATCTTGAGTTATGGTTATGGCTGGATACAGCTTGTTCGGACTTATACAATGTGTAGATGCGAGATTCTGATCGTATAGAAAATTCCGGATGTGGAAGTTTGGCTTCTAAGGCTTGGGCTAGGTTGAATGAGGAAATTTCAGTTATGCTGTGTTATCAGACCTATATGGATTAGGGTGACGTGGGATCACCCCCGGGTATGTGTGTGGTTAGGTTATTCCGCAATTTGATGGCTTTTGGAACGACTCTGGGCACGTTCGAGGACGAACGTATGTTTAAGTGGGGGAGGATGTAAGGACCCGACCGGTCGTTCTGATCATTTTACACTTCGCTCAGTTATTTGAAGTCATGAGTAGCTCCATGTGATGTATTATGACTTATGTGAACCATCGAATTTAGTTTTCAGGTTATTCGAAATTTGATTTAGAAGAATGATTTTCAGCTCGAAGCTTCAAATCTAAAAGGTTTGACCAAGTTTTGACTATTGAGTGATCGATCTCGGATTTGGATTTTTATGGTTTGGTAGCTCCGTTAGGTGATTTTGGACTTAGGAGCGTGTCCGGAAGGTAAATTAGAAGTCCGTGGTAGAATTAGGCTTGAATTGGCGGAAGTTGAAAATTTGGCAATTTTGGTCGGCAATGGAAAATTAGATATCGGGGTAGGAATGGAATTCCTAAAGTTGGAGTAGGTTCATAGTGTCATTTGTGACGTGTGTGCAAAATTTGAGGTTATTCGAACGAGGTTTGGTAGGTTTCGACATCGTTTGCTGAAATTGGAAGTTTAGAAGTTCTTAGGCTTGAATCTGAGGTTGATTTGGTGTTTTGACATTTTTTTGAGTGTTCTGAAGGCTCGACTAAGTTTGTATATTGATATGTGACTCGTTAGTATTATTGGTTGAGGTCCCGAGGGCCTCGGGTGCGTTTCGGATAATTAGCAGATTGGTTTTGGTGTTGTGAACTGCTGAAATAGTTGTTGGTGTGAGCTTTTCTGGTGTTTTCGAACCTGCAGAAAAGGAGCCGCAGGTGCGAGAGTCGCAGGCGCAAAAGGTGAGCGCAGGTGCGCAGGCTTGGCCGCACTTACGAGCCCGCAGGTGCGAGGCCTGGGGCGCAAGCTGGTGAGTTAAGTGGATTGCGCAGGTGTGGCGCTTGGACCACATGTGCGGTCTCGCGGGTGCGAGGAATGGTCGCGGGTGCGAAAAGCCTGGGCAGAAGGTATATATTGCACACTTCGCCAATTTTGGTGCATTCTTCACCATTTCTATTCGGTTTTGGAGCTTTTTGGAGAGCTTTGAAGAGGGAATCAAGAGGGTTTTCATTGAGGTAAGTTACTTGAGCCCTAATACTCGTATTTATGGTAATTTTCCGTTGTTTAATCATGTAATTAGTGAAGATTAGGGATGAAAATGAGGGGATTAGGGCTTGGGAATTAGAGAGTTGATTTGGGGATTTGAGGGGTCAAAGGAGGCCGGATTTTGATAAATTTGGTATGGCTGGATTCGTGAGTGAATGGGCTTCTAGTTTTTTAAATTTTGTCGGATTTTGAGACGTGGGCCCTGGGCTGGATTTGAGCCGATTTTGGGATTTTGGTCTAATTTGATATTTTTTCTTGTGGAATTCATTCCATTAGCATATATTGATGCTAATATACTGATTTTGAATAGATTCAGAGAATTTGGAAGCCGAGTCGAGAGGCAAGAGCATCGTAGATTAGATATTTGACCGGTTTGAGGTATGTAACGATTGTAAATCTAGTCCTGAGGGTATGAAACCTTGGATTTCATATCATTTTACTATTTTGAGGTGACGCACATGCTAGGTGACGGGCGTGTGAGCATGAACCATTGGGGATTGTGACTTGGTCCGTCCCGTAGCAATTGTGGAGTTGCATATTTTGTCGAAAACTATATGATGATTATGTGCTTTAAAAAGAGTTTCTATAAATTGGGCTGAATGCCATGTTTGGGGCTTGTGCCAGTGTTGTTTGGACCTTCAGGGGACTTTTTATTACTATCTCTCACAGTTTTCGATTGGAAATCTATACTCAGTCATGATTAAACATGTTCACTGCATAACTCAATTTTGTCGCACATTAATGTTGTTTTGGGTTGAGTTCCCTATTTTTACTGAAATGTTCGAGTGGCTTGTGAGGTTTATGACTGAGTGAAGTCGAGGTCCTGATTTTGTGAGGATATTTATGGGATCAGGCTGCACGTCGCAGCATGTTTGATATAGGCCGAGGGCCTGAGTGATTTATGCCATGATTTGGCTTGGTATAGCGATTGGGCTGAAGGAGCCCCTCCGGAGTTTGTACACACCGCCAGTGATCGCAGGTACCTACTGTGTGCAAGTGCCGAGTCCTGAGTTACTAGAAGGTATGAGTGATGGTGAGGTATGCCCGAGAGGCTATTACGAGTGATTGTGTGTTATGCCTGAGTGGCTATTACGAGTGACTGTGAGGCTTGCCTGAGGGGTTGTATATGAGTGATGTTTTGCCTGAGGGGTTGTTTATGATTTTCATCACTTTTACTCTCTTTTGCATTGAGCCTCTGTTGAAAACTATTGAAGAATATCTTTAAATGATTTTTCACCGAAACTGGATTTTAAACGAGATGATTTGACTCAAATACTGATTCGAAAGCATGTTGTATTTTAGTGAGATTTCATGATGTGGACTTTATGTGTTTTACTGATCGTCACACGGTTGAGGTTGTTGGTTATTTCTGACGTAGATTCTCAGAGTTAGCAAGGTAGCTGCATGGCAATTGCAGCCCTTCTTTCCTCCTCCTTTATCTTCCCTTAGTTGTACTTGATTAATCCCAGACTATGTTAGTCTTGATGGTTATAGACAGTTGTAGTAGTTGCTCGTGACTAGTGACACCCGATGTCGGACTTTTATTTCCACATTTTCTTTGATTTGAATTTCTTATTAAAGATTTATTGTTAAATAGCTCAAAAGTTATTTTTGAAAATGAAATATTGCGTTGTTTTGGTAGTGAGTCGGTTGGTCTAGTACCATGATAGGCTTCATCACGACTTGGTAGTTTGGGTCGTGACAGTTGAAGGACCTGTTTCACCAACCTCCTTCCAGGAGGGTGTTTATCCTAACCATCCTTCTCATATTTCAGATGTTGATTCTACCATTCCTACTTCTATAGTAAATGCATTGCAACCCCCAGTTTTTGTAGAGGCTGATCCACAAGCAACAGATATGCAATCTCATGTCATTTCTACTGATGCAGATCAACGCTTGGATACACCAATAGTTTCTTCCTCACCTGTCGGCCATCAAGAGCCACTTGATGACCTTCCCAGTGCCTCACATGTTGGTTATCAGGAGCAACATGATGCATCACCTAGTTCCTCCCATGCTGATGCAGAACCTAGTGCTCCTCAATATATCATTGCCCTTCACACACATACAAATGAAGATAATGTTTTTGAAGAACCTGAACTCCACTCATCAGATGCTTCCACACCTTTGAGGAGATCTAGAAGAGTGACTAAACAACCATTCACTTAACAACCATTGTTGTTGACAGATTATGTAGTATCTCTGCCAACCAAGAATCCTCATTCCATGGCTAATTACCTTTCCTATGATCAGTTATCTTCCCCTCACAGGATTATATAAGGGTCTTCTCAACAGTATCTAAACCTACATCTTTTTTTAATGCATGTGGATAAAAGCAATGCAGGCAAAAATAGCAGCACTGCAAGCCAACAAAACTTGGAAGTTGGTGTGTTTGCCTCCAGGGAAGACTCCCATTGGGTGTAGATGGCTGTATAAGCTCAAGCTTAAAGCTGATGGAGAAATATAAAGGTTTAAGGCTAGACTAGTAGCCAAAGTCTATAGTCAAAAGGAAGGCCTTGACTAATGAAACATTCTCACATGTAGTTAAGATTGCTACTGTTAAAACCGTCCTTTCATTAGCAGTTATGCAGCATTGGCATATCCAATAGATGGATCTTTATAATGCTTTTTTGCAGGCAGACCTAGATGATGAGGTTTATATGGAGTTGCCACAAGGATTTTCAAGCCAGGGGGAGACAGTTGACAGATCTAAGCTAGATTTCAAACTTGTTAAATGCATGTATGGTTAAAGCAAGTTAGCAGACAATGGAATTTAAAATTGACTGAAGCAATCATGATTCAAGCAAAAGGGTCTTGACCATTCCTTATTCATTAAATGAAATCAAAGTGATGTAGTATTGGTTCTTTTCTATGTAGATGATATGCTAATTGCTGGAAATAATCAGTAGATGATAGTGGCAACAACAGATTCTCTACACAAGGCTTTCAAGATTAAAAATGTAGGAGATCTAAAGTTTTTTCTTGGAATGGATTTAGGAGGTCGAGCAAAGTTCTTCTAGTGAATCAGAGGAAATATGCCTTGGAGATTATATGAGTTGGGGCTGGGAGACGCCAAACCATCTTGGACACCTCTTGAGATGAATGTGAAGCTAACGGTGCTAGAGTATGACAAGCTGACAGGTAATGAAGATGATAATATGCTTAAAGATAAGGGGCAGTATCAAAGATCGATAGGGAAGTTGTTGTATTTGACTCTAACAAGACCTGATATAGCATATACAGTTCAAACACTTAGCCAATTCCTTCAGCAACCCAAAATATCTCATTGGGGTGTAGCTATGAGGGTTGTAAGATACATAAAGGGGGAAACAGGACTGGGAGTATTGTTTAGCAGTGAGAAATCAGACAAAGTCTTTGTGTTCTGTGATGGAGTCTGGGCATCATGTCCTAACACAAGAAGGTCAGTCTCTGAGTTCTTGATCAAATATGGTAAGTCATTGGTGTCATGGAAATCCAAGGAGCAAAACACAGTATTAAAAAGTTTAGCAGAAGCTGAATATAGAAGCATGGCCAGTGCTGTCTCTGAAGCTGTTTGGTTGATTAAGTTATTGAAAGAGTTAGGAGCAATTGTAACATTACCAGTTGATCTGTATTGTGATAATAAAGCAGCTTCACAAATAGATTCCAATCCAATATCTCATGAAAGGACTAAACATGTTGAAATAGATACAGCACGTTGCCTCAAGAGACCAACTAGCAGACATATTGACAAAAGGGCTCAACAGAACACAGCATGAGTTATTGACTGGCAAGCTGGGAGAACTTAATGTGTTTGTACCTGCCAGCTCGAGGGAGAGTGTGGAAATAGGAGTTACTTAGACAAAGTGGCATTATTGTAAATATCCAAGTAGATTAGTTAATTAAGTCGGTGCTTTGGCTTAGTCTTTAAATAAAGGTAGTTAGAGCGCACAGTATTTTTGGAAAAAATTCTTCTTCTTAGCTAATAACAGAATTCATTTCCTTTTTCTCTGTTCTTCTCCTTCCTTCTCAATTATCTAGGGTTGATCGCTGAATCTCCCATAGATAAACCTCAAGTTTGATGATTGCCCTAAACTATCAGTTTTACCTGCAATTTGCAAACTCAGTTCTCTCTAGAACCTAGCAATTGGAGGATGTGCAGAACTTACAAATTTGCCAGGACGAAAGCTTCCAGATTCTATTCAAACTTTGGTCATAGAGGATAGTCCATATCTAAAAGCAGGAGCCAGCGTGGTGGTGCAGACTGGCAGAAGGTGAAAAGAGTACCTATGATACATATTGATGGAGAGGAAATGCCCGCGACATCTCAGCGAGCCTAAAGTTATGCATGTGCTTATATCTCTTAATTTTATGTTTTTAAGGTAAAGACTAGGGACTAGAGTTCTAATTGATAATCTGATTTGCAAGATGAGAATATGAATAGAAGCATCCTTGCTTAAATATGCATTTCTTAGTGTAGAAACGTACATCATGAGACACACATTACATAGAGTCATTACAAAAGTTGCTAATTGGTGAATATTGTTTACGGTCAAAATCATGTGCCCCGGTTTAGTAGGCTCGAGAGGTCATATCGAGGGCTGAGGTTCCATAAAGACCAAGCTCGGGCTCGAAGGCAAAATGAGAGGCCCGTAGATCTAAGTGTCGAAGATCATCGGAGTCGAGTACGATCACTGCCAAAATAGTATCGTTGTGAATCTGTTACGCAAGGACAAGATTCTCGCCATATCCCGAGGATCATGGCGTAAATTCAGGAATAGATTTGTACGAATTAGTAAAAATCAATACTAAGTGGTTATACAGCTGTCCCAATAATATTCTTTACTGTAAATGGAAATGTACCGTATTCAGGGTTTCCCTCATAAAGGGACCACAATCATTTGTAAACATCATCTAATCATTGGAAAAAATATACTCTCTACTTTTCGCTCATTGTTCATCAGAATTGTCCTTTAAACTTTATTATTGCTATATTGTTCTTGATTCCCCTCAAGGTCACCGAGGTCACTGCTGCTGAAGTAACACTGGTTTGGTTCATTTATCCCTTTAATTTACATCTTATATTACTTGCTTATTAATTGGTATTGAATTAGATCACGTATCTTTAAAACCACAAACTAAATTTAATTGTTACTCGTATTTTCGAGGTAAACAGTTTGGCGCCCACCGTGGGGCTAAAGATAATAGTGATTATTTCAGTACTGGTTTTTTGATAACACTTGCTGTTTTTCACACTTGTTCTTGTCAAAGATTCTTTATTTTCAGACTAAAACATGTCGAACTCAGCAAACACCCCAGTACATGGTAATGACGGTCTCGAATTCCATGGGTAAAATGATAATGTAGCAGCTTCAGGGGCCGGTGTACCACCACTTAACCCTGGGGTAGTGCCAGTTCCTAACTCAGTCGATGTTGGTTCACACATTGCTTTAAACGTCGACATAGGCACTAGCATCGGAAGAAGCGTACGAGGAGAGGTTCAACCTAGTGGTCAAAGAACACAGGGTCGAGGGGATGGAGAGGTTAGCCTCCAAGTGATTTTCTAAATGTTACAAGCGCAACAGATTTCTATCGCTCAATTGCAAAGTCAGCAAAAGACTATGAGCATGGTGGGACCGAAAACTACTCACCATGCTGAACCAATACCGAAGAGGTTGAGTAATAATGGATCGGGGGCTGACCCCTTAATTCATGAAAATGCTCGAAGAAATCACAAAGAGGATCGAGTCAAGAGAGAAAAGGATCGAATATAATGATAAAAAGGTGGAAACATACAACTCAAGGGTCGACCAAATACTGGGAGCGCCTCCTATTTTGAACGGACTAGATTCTAAAAAGTTTGTGCAAAAACCTCACCCCCCCCCCCCCCCACCGAGTGCTGCTCCAAAGCCTATTCCAAAGAAGTTTTGCATGTCGAACATACCCAAATACAACGAGACCACCGACCCCAACGAACACATCACTACATATACTTGTGGTATAAAGGGAAACGACTTGGAGGATGACGAGATCGAGTCTGTTCTACTAAAAAAATTGGAGAAACTTTGTCCAAAGGTGCAATGATTTGGTACCACAACCTGCCCCTGAACTCCATCGACTCATTCACCATGTTGGCAGATTCATTTGTACAAGCACATGTTGGAGCTATAAAAGTTGCAACAAGGAAATCGGACGTCTTCAAGATTAAACAAAGGAATAACGAGATGTTAAGGGAGTTCGTATCTCGGTTTCAAATGGAACGAACGGAGTTACCACCAGTATCTGATGACAGGGCTGTTCAAACTTTCACTTGGGGGCTAAATGAGCAAAGCTCGATAGCGTCAAGACAGTTAAAACAAAACTTGATTGAGTACCCCGTCGTGACTTGGGCGGATGTGCATAACCGATACAGACAAAGATCAGGGTCGAGGACGACCAGTTAGGAGCCCCTCGGGTTCGGTTTACCCAAGCATATTGACAACAAAAGATTCTAGAGACGCAAACAGAGGTCTAAGACCGAACAAAGATAGGTATCAGCCATATGCCGAAGAGCGAAGGAACATTTCAAGGCATAATGTACCTTGGAATGATCGAAGAGTAGATAGAGGACAAAATTCTCGGGGACTCATAAGTAAGACCGGGTTCAATAGGCACTCAGGACCGGCGGAGGCACCTCGATTATCAGAGTACAATTTTAGCATCGATGCCCCAGGATCGTTTCAGCCATTGGAAAGATTAGGGATACCAGATGGCCTAAACCCATACAAACTGACCCTTCTCAGAGTAATCCCAACTTGATGTGTAAGTATCACGGTACACATGGGCACAGGACCGAGGATTGCAGACAATTGAGAGAGGAGGCAGCCCGATTATTTGATGAGGGGCATCTTCAGGAATTCCTTAGTGACAGAGCCAAGAACCATTTCAGGGAAAGAGACGCTAATAGAAAGAATGAACCAGAAGAGCCTCAACATATTATTCATATGATCATCGGCAGAGTCGACGTCCCGTAGGGACCCGTGTTTAAACACACCAAAGTGTCAATCACGAGGAAGAAGAGAACTCGAGACTACATGCTCGAGGGCACCCTTACATTCAATGAAGAAAACACCAAGGGCCTATCTCAACTGCACAACGATGCACTGGTAATTTCTATTCTTTTAAATAAAGTTCAAGTTAAACGTGTTCTTGTGGATCCAGGTAGCTCGGTGAACATAATTAGGTCGAAAGTCATAGAGCAGCTCGGGCTGCTTGACCAAATCATACCTGCATCTCGAGTCTTAAATGGCTTCAACATGGCAAGCAAAACAACGAAGGGGGAAAACATCCTCCCAGTGAACGTGGCAAGGACTATAGAGGAGACGAAGTTTCATGTCATTGAAGGTGACATGAGGTATAATGCTTTTCTTGGAAGGCCGTGGATCCAAAGCATGAGGGCAGTTTCGTCAACCCTTCATCAAATGATGAATTTCCCAACAAAATATGGCGTAAAGACGGTGTATGGAGAGCAACACGCAGCAAAGGAGATGTTTGCAGTCCATGACTTAACACTAGTATCAACGCCCTCTACATCGGAAAATTCAAGCGTCAAGGACAAACGGGTAGCTAAATAGCAATCACAGTCCATATCCTCGATTGAGCCCGAGGAATAGGTGATCAAAGATGGAGAATAGGACTTCCTCTCCCCTCGGTCTTTCATCTCCCTCGAAGAATCAGATGCGACGAAGTCCATAGTGAGGAGCTAGAGCAGGTGATATTGATCGAGCATCTACCGGAATGAAAGGTATACTTGGGAAAGGGATTAACCCCCGAACTCAGGAAAAAACTCATTCAATTACTTATCTATAACATTGATTTCTTTTCTTGGTACCACTTAAATATGACAGGGATCCCAGGAGATAACTACCCATCGACTGAGTGTCGATCCCAGATTTAAACCGGTGAAGCAAAAGAGAAGACCCCAGTCCGAGGTGAAGCACGATTCATAAAGGACGAGGTAACTTAACTTCTCAAAGTAAGGTCCATTAGGGAAGTAAAATACCCCGAGTGGCTAGCTAATGTAGTAGTATCCCTAAAAAGGGAAACAAATTTAGAATGTGTTTAGACTACAAAGATTTGAATAAGGCAAGCCCTAAAGACTTTTTCCCACTGCCTAACATCGATCGTTGATCGACGCCACTGCCGGCCACGAGATTCTTACTTTTCTCGATGCCTAATCCGGGTACAATCAAATTCAAATGAACCCGGAAGACCAGGAAAAGACTTCTTTTATCACGAAGTATGGAACATATTGCTACAATGTAATGCCCTTCGGGCTAAAAAATGCAGGGGCTACATATCAACGCTTAGTTAATAAGATGTTCGAACAACAAATAGGCAAGTCTATGGAAGTTTATATTGATGACATGCTAGTTACGTCCCTGCCGCAGAGGACCATTTGACTCATTCGCAGACAACATTCGAGATCTTAAGAAAATACAACATGAAACTCAACCCCGAGAAATGCGCTTTCGGAGTCGTCTCGGGAAAGTTCCTAAGTTTCATTGTATCAAATAGGGGGATCGAGATCAACCCCGACAAAATTAAATCCATCGAGGAAATCACCATCGTGAACAATGTGAAGGCCGTACAATGGCTAACCGGGGAGATAGCTGCCTTGGGCAGATTTATCTCAAGGTCATCGGACCGGAGTCACCAATTCTTCTCCCTACTGAAAAAGAAGAATGACTTCGCATGGACTCCGGAATGTCAGCAAGCGTTAAAGAAGTTAAAGTGGTACTTATTGAGCCCTCTCTTACTTCACACTCCAAAGGAAGGCAAAAAACTTTATTTATACTTGGTCGTGTCCGAGGTAGCGGTGAGTGGTATGCTGGTTCGAGAAGAACAAGGTACACAATTTCTTGTTTATTATGTAAGTTGAACCTTAGGAGATGCTAAAACCAGGTATCCACATTTAGAAAAGTTAGCAGTTGCGCTAATAAGCGCATCTAGAAAACTAAAACCATATTTTCAATGTCACCCTATATGTGTGTTGACTACATACGCACTTCGAAATATCTTGCATAAGCCCGAGTTGTCGGGCGATTGGCCAAGTGGGCCATCGAACTTGGAGGGTAAGATATCGAATATCAACCCCCCGAACGGCAATCAAGTCTCAAATTTTGGCAGACTTCATGGCAGATTTTATACCTGCCCTCGTACCCGAGGTAGAAAAGGAACTTCTACTAAAGTCGGGTACATCCTCGGGGGTATGGACCCTCTTCAAAGACGGTGCCTCAAACGTGAAAGGGTCTGGGCTCGGCATTGTTTTAAAACCGCCCACGGGTAATATCATTAGACAACCTATCAAAATTTCTAGACTAACTAACAATGAGGCCGAATATGAGGCCATGATTGAAGGTCTTGAACTAGCCAAAAGCTTGTGAGAAGAGGTCATTGAGGCCAAGTGTGACTCTCTTTTGGTTGTAAACCAAGTAAACGGAAGCTTCAAAGTTCGAGAAGATATAATGCAAAGGTACTTAGACAAATTTCAAGTAACATTGCATCGCTTCAAAGAATGGACACTAGACCATGTACCTCGAGAACAGAACAGTGAGGCCGATGCACTTGCGAATTTGGGGTCGCCGGTCGAGGAAGATGATATTGTCCTCGGGACTGTTGTCCAATTGTCAAGGTCCGTGTTCGATGAATTCCATGCAGAGATTAATTCGACAAGTTTAACGTGGGATTGAAGGAATATGTCGAATACTTAAAGAACGGAAAGCTCCCCTCAGACCCAAATGAGTCGAGAGCCTTACGAGCCAAAGCAGCTCGATTCTCGCTTGATGAAAATGGAACATTGTACAGAAGAACCTTCGACGGACCGTTGGCAGTATGCTTAGGACCAGGAGACACCGATTATGTATTGCGTGAAATCCACAAGGGCACTTGTGGGAACCACTCTAGCGCCGACTTTCTGGTTCGCAAGGTAGTTAGATCTGGATATTACTGGGATAGCATGGAAAAAGATACTAATGAGTTTGTTCGACGGTGTGACAAATGTCAAAGGTTCGCACCGATGATCCATCAGCCCGGTGAATAACTCCATTGGTTCTTATCTCCGTGTCCATTCATGAAATGGGGGATGGACCGTCAGCCCCCTACCAACGGCACCAGGTAAAGCTAAGTTCATTTTATTTATGACTGACTATTTTTCAAAATGTGTAGAAGCACAGGCCTTCGAGAAAATAAGAGAAAAAGAAGTCATTGACTTTATATGGACCACATCGTGTGTCGGTTCGGGATACCCGCCGAAATAGTATGTGACAACAGGAAGCAGTTTATCGGCAGCAAAGTGACAAAGTTCTTAGAAGACCATAAAATCAATTCTATCAATGCCCTATCACCCAAGCGCAAATAGCAAGGCCGAGTCCACAAACAAAACTACCATTCAAAACTTGAAGAAGAGATTGAATGATTCTAAAGGGAAATGGAGAGAAGTGTTGCCCGAGGTTCTATGGGCATATCGAACAACATCAAAGTCAAGCACGGGGGAAACATCGTTCTCTTTGGTGTATGGGTCTGAAGCATTAATTCCGGTCGAGGTCAGTGAGCCTAGCGTCATTTTCAGCATACTACCGAGAATTTGAACCACGAGGCTATGAACACTTGTCTCGAACTACTAGATGAAAAACTTGAAGTTGCACTAGTTCGAATGGCCGCAAAAAAGCAAAGGATCAAGAGGTATTATAACAGAAGGGCAAACCTTCACTATTTCAGAGTCGGGGACTTAAATCTAAGTCACCCTCAATACTCGAGACCCAAACGAAGGGAAGCTAGGACCCAATTGGGAAGGACCGTACCGAGTCATCGGAGTCGTAGGAAAGGGATCCTACAAACTTAGCACAATGGAAGCCGAGCAACTGCCAAACAATTGGAATGTATTACTATTCAAAAAATATTATTGCTAAGGTATGACCTTCTCCCTTTTATTTCCTTTTATATTTAAGACTAACTCCTTGCAGGTGTTCGATCAAAGGCTTCGAGGCATCCTTCAAATCGAAGACTTTAGGTTTTAAAGCATGCGTTGCACTCTTTTTCCCTTAGATCAGGTTTTATCCCAAATGGATTTTTCTGACAAGGTTTTTAACGAGGCAACATTTATATGCTACCTAAGGAGAACTCAACAAGCATTCAAGGCTTCTTTTCAATCAACCTCGAATACTAGGGAGCTTCACCCACGGAGGTTGTATTTTCAAGGAAAATACTTCATGCCAAAGAGGGCCTCGATAGGAGAACTTTGTAATGGGCCAAATGGTCAAATGAACCATTTCCATGTGGAATAGTCGAGCCTCCGACGACAAAACATGTACGCGTGTATCAATTATTCAAAGAAGCATTCTTGATATATCAAAACACTTTGTGTCTCAAAGAAGTCTATTGTTATACGAGCTTCATACTTATAATTCTATGAGAAACGGCTCAAAATCCAGAGCGCAAACGCACCCCAAAAATTCGGGAACTGTCATCGACAGTCAACACATCTGAATCATCGAAAGCTCGAACTCATAACACCTCTAAGAGGCATCCCCTCGATATACAGGCCAAGACCACCATACTCGGGGGCTAACCTTCGAACGAGTTCGAAAGATTATCGGGAAACAAAGCCAAGAAGGCTACGGCCACATTAAAGGCTACGGCCATAGTAAATACTACGGTCATATGAAAAGGCTATGGCCGGAATAATGCGACTCATAGACGTCCGACTTCCGCCATAAAGTTAAAGGCCTTCGAACACTTTAAAAAATCGGTTAAATCAGGCTAGCCTCGGAAAAAGCAAATGATAAATGGATTCGATAAAACTAGCCCTCAAGAGGCTTCGATAACATCAGCCTTCAAAAAAACTCAAGAGGTAGTCAATTATCGTTACACAACAAATTACAAATGAGGTTCCAATCAATCGAACCTTCGAAAAATCCAACGAGTACGAAAAACACATGCTAAGGCAGACCAAAATTTTCACTAAAGTCTTTTAGCCGA
Organism: Nicotiana paniculata; assembly: GCA_005239505.1. Taxonomy (NCBI): domain Eukaryota; kingdom Viridiplantae; phylum Streptophyta; class Magnoliopsida; order Solanales; family Solanaceae; genus Nicotiana; species Nicotiana paniculata. The sequence continues at coordinate 35,190 of MDKI01219525.1, forward strand.
AAAGAGGGAAAAATTATAGCCGTTTTAGAGGCCAAGTTGGCCCTACCAAAAGAGCCTAAGGGCCAATACTAAAAAGCATGAGGGTCGAGGCATATGGAGTTCGAGACCTTGCTCTCACTCAGCTCGGACTCAAGAATCCCATCATCCCGAGCTCGTATCAAGTCGACTTAAACATAGCTCGAGGTATTCTATTATTAGTTCAAAGATCGCCCGTCGATCACTAAAAACTTAAGGGTTTTTATATTCAGCATCCGAGCCAATGTTCACTTGATCATTGAAGTTACCAAAATTTTCCACAAGATAGAGACAAAACAGAATTCAACGCAAATCGAAGATGAAGCAAAGAGTTTTTTTATATTCACAAGAGATGTTTATAAAAAAATATTTACAATACCCACGAGGGGCCCTTACACAAAAGCAAAAAGAACCTAATCTATTTCGGGGCTAGATTCTTGGAGGAAACATCCCTAGGAACTGTATCCTCGGTAGCTCTATCTTCGGGGACCTCCTCCTCGAGGACTTCATCTTTGTATCCCTCGCTCTCGGAGCCACTAGAGGAACCCTTATCATCGGAGATCAAAGCAGCTTCCTCTTCCTCCAAAGTTTTCGCCTTTCCAATGTCAACGGAGAGGTCGAAGCCTCGAGCATGCACCTCCTTGAGAGTTTGTCTCCGGGACTCCAGCCTAGCATGGTTGAGGAACATGATAACTTAAGCTCGGCCACAACAGAGATCTCCTGTGCCCGAGCATTAGCAGCAGCGGCATCAGCCCGATACGAGGACACAAATGCCTCAGCCTCGAATTTGTCTTTAGCAGGCTCAGCGGCGATTTAGCTTCGAGCTCTTCAGTTTTCCAGCTCCAGGCCGAGTTTTCCTCCTTCACATTTTGAAGTTCATGTTCGACTGAAGACAGTTGCTCCCGAAGGGTATCTTTCTCCGAGGCTAGACGGTCCATGTGTTGTCTCCACCCTAGGGTCTCGGCCTCCTTCATCTTGAGCTCTTCTCTAAGCTGCTCCACCAGCTCGCGCTTTTGTTGAATCTGCAGAGTTGAAGTGTTAGTCACCTAATAGAATGAAGTCATAACAAATCCTTGAAAGATGTATTACCTGTTCAATAAGCTCGGTTTGTTCTTGATGATCCTTCGCCAACTCGACTCGGAGATCCCTAACCTCCTCCTCTTTCTGTACATAAAGGCGCTTAAGGCCATCCCTCTCTTCAACGAGACCGACATCATGGTTGGGGCATCGAAGGGTGGAGAATCAAATCGTTTCTTGTCATTTCATTCTAAGAAACGCGGGGACTATCTATATACGCTCAAAATCATGTGCCCCGATTTTGTAGGCTCGAGAGGTCATTTCGAGGGCTGAGGTTCCATAAAGACCAAGCTCGGGCTCGAAGGCAAAATGAGAGGCCCGTAGATCTAAGTGTCGAAGATCATCGGAGTCGAGTACGATCACTGCCAAAATAGTATCGTTGTGAATCTGTTACGCAAGGACAAGATTCTCGCCATATCCCGAGGATCATGGCGTAAATTCAGGAATAGATTTGTACGAATTAGTAAAAATCAATACTAAGTGGTTATACAGCTGTCCCAATAATATTCTTTACTGTAAATGGAAATGTACCTTATTCAGGGTTTCCCTCCTATATAAAGGGACCACAATAATTTGTAAACATCATCTAATCATTGGAAAATAATACTCTCTACTTTTCGCTGATTATTCATCAGAATTGTCCTTTAAACTTTATTATTGTTTTACTGTTCTTGATTCCCCTCGAGGTCACTGTTGCTGAAGTAACACTGTTTTGGTTCATTTTTCCCTTTCATTTACATCTTATATTACTTGCTTATTAATTGGTATTGAATTAGATCACGTATCTTTAAAATCATAAATCAAATTTAATTGTTACTCGTATTTTCGAGGTAAACAAATATCACTTTTTGCATACCTTGTGTCTCGGGACTGGATCGTGTTCTGGGTCTCAAATTGAGCAATAGACTAAACAAACTGACATATTCTGTGAAATGTTAAAGCTATCATATTGTGTATGTAGGCAATTGAGTCTAGAATGCTGTTAAATGAGAGTTGAGATCAATTTGCCAACAATTTTTATAAGTCTCTCGCCAGAAGCTTAGACAACATTTTGTAGAAGCTACCCACAAGGCTAATAGGCCAAAAGTCTTTAAGCTCCCTCGCACCATTCTACTTTGGGAACAAAGCAAGAAAAGAGGGCGTTAAAGGTTTTCTCAAAGTATTCCCGATTAGTACCTCTAAATATGTTTGATAGAAACCATGGTAACACCATCAAGGTGAGGGGTTTCCCCCATTAAACTGAGTCTTTTGATATTTCTGTTAAATCATGCAGTTCATAGTGTTGTATGTCAGTGAGAAAGGACTTGTGCAACTCATTGACAATTGCTTGACTCCTGGTGGACTTGTGACTTCCGTCAAGGCAAGCTTTCAGTAGTAAGCCTCCAACTTTGTCTGTCCTATGGGAGGATAGCATAAGTGTAGCTCGCTTATCTTGTTCTCACCCGGAACTTGAGGGCAGTATTTCAGCAACCGATCATTTATTCATGAAGCCTCATTTCGAATGGCTTGTGCATCCCTGCACTTTCTTTTGACAGAACGTTAGCCTATTGCAGTAAGTTTTGATATTGGTAGCTATTTAGCTGTAAGTTTCCTGTAGAATTTTGAATTTAGCATGGCATCACATAATTTACAAAGTTTCATGTGCCAAATCCTTCAATGTGCAACAATAAATCTAGAACTAGTGTCAGTCTGAGGAATATTTTGAGAAACTAGAGTTTGAACTTAGTACAAACAGTCTTTGTTCGTATACCTCTCTTTGTGTTTTCTCTTAAAATTGTTCCTTCTATTTAGTTAATTAATTATCAACTGATCTTCTTGTAGCCTATATTTTTAAAGTTTACTAAACCTGTTTAATGTTTTGATTTTCCTCGAGGTTACAGGAATTTGGCGACCATTAAGAGAAGGGGATTATCTGATGAGGAGCTGAAGTGTTAACTGTTTTCAAACTTTGAGAAGTTGGAAATATGCTTTGCTTCCCGAGTTTGCTGAAACCTGAGTTTTGTGAAAGGAAGTCTGTTCAGTATAGAAGAAATGTACTACCAAATACAATATTAGAACAGCACTACTATCCTTTGCTACTTCTGATTAATTGATCTACTAGCATCTAGTATATAAGTGTTTCATTGTGCTACTGAAATGTTGGTGCTGTGGTGCGTACTTTTGTAGTTGTTATTGCACGCTGGTGTATGAAATCATGATGCTGGTAATGTGGTGCACATTTCCTTCAGTTTCTGCTGGTGCATATTTCTTGCAGTTGTAAGTAGCAAAAGTCTGAAATTGTGGTGCTATGGTGTTTTACTGTTGTAGCAGTAGTATTTTGCTGGTACAACATCAGTAGTAACAACTGCTAAGATGAATTGTACATAAAAGTCTTCTAAAAGTAGCAAAAGTTGTAATAGCAGTAGCTATCATTTGTTAACTGTACAATCACTACTCTTTGCTGTAGCATTCTGCAGTTTACAAGTTGATTCAGATTGCCTTTTTAATAAGTTTAATGCCCAAACTGTAAGAAGGAAGTGTGACCTCTAAAAAGAAGGGTGAGATAACGATATAGGCCAAAATCCGTCCTTAGGATATTTAGCGTAATATGGTATTAAAGAAAGAGTCGGTCGAGCTCCCCCAAGATGCAGCAAAGTCATTGGCCAAGGTGCCGACATGAGCCGTAATCGAGATGTCAACAAGGGTCGAGGTCGAGATTGACTATTGATGATAAGATTTGTAACGGCTAATTTGTCAGGATAGGATACTAAAAGGGAATATTCTAGTGAATATTCTCTGCATTTGTACTATTAGGGTTTCATAGGAAAAAAATGTCACATATATATAGAAAGAAGAGACAATGATAGGGGCACGTAATATTCATTTTGATAAGAACACTTCTGAGAAGAAGACTCTCTCTCTTGCAAAAATACAAAGACTACTTTTTGATAAAGATTCTTGTCATATTATTCCCCACTTTTCCACCAAATCCGAGGATTATTCATATGAATCTTGGACCTATCTGTCATTCATCATTGTCGGGCAAAATATTCGTTCAACCCATCCATTATTGGGTGAATCTTTCTCATTGTTTACTTAAATGTCATTTATTGTCATTTATTGTTAATTATATCTCCATTAATATTCATGCTTTAAGAATATTTTACACTTATTGTCACCAACCATTTAGGGGACTGTCTCTTCTATTGTACGTTTTCGAGATCAGTATCTAGAGTTATTATGCTTAACTGGATTTAACTCATTATTACATAAATTTAATAGTTTAATCGGAAGTTATATTTTTTGGTCAAACAATAACCAAGAAAGTTCCACTAAGGAACATTTATTTTCCCTACAGCACAAAGTCCCTAGTTGCTAGTGATTAGTAGTTCACAAACTTGACTCCACTTTGTATATTTTCAGCATTTACTACCTCGCCTTTTCCAATTCCATTTCACATTTTCTTTGTCATGCAACTACTATCTTGCAAATACAATGTCTTAATTTGGGAGGAAATCTGAGAAGCTGCAACTGAGTTCTAAAAAACACATGACTGCATTGGTATGATTTCCAGAGCTGCAATCCAATGTCTTAATTTGGGAGGAAATCTGGACGAGTTATTTTGGTCGGGTGGGTAGAACTGGTTGGTCTTTTACCAAGTTTTGTTAGTTTTTGACCGAATCTGTTTGCACCAGAAGTGCACTGGTTTAAACAGAAATTGTTAATTAACCTATGCTGAGATCTGAACGTGAGAAAACTTAATTTTAACTGAGATGGGACCTGAACAAGAGAAATAAATTTTTCGTATTCTAATTAGAGGGAATAATTTCACTTTTATTCCTTTGCTATTCACTTTGCCCACCTAACTAAGTAGAAAATACAGATCACAATCTGCTCTTCATTAGTTGATATATCCAACTTGTGGAGAACACCATTACTTGGACCAAGTAATGTGTCCTTTCTGAATTTCTTCTCAAAATAATTGGAAGCATTACACAGTGTCAAGAAGATTATATAGAAATTCTCCTAAACCCTAGTCGAGCAGATTAAAAAAATAAAAACAAAAAAATTCCAGACCTGTACAGTTCCAAGAAATAAACTTCAGTCGTGCAATTTGAATTTTATATTTGATCAACTAGCCCCTTTTAAAAGTCTTGACACCTTAAAATATTCCCATTTATATCTCTGTTATCTAAATAATGTGTGTTCTAGTAGTTGACACATTGAAGCTATTATGGAGGAGACAACTTTACCAGGCCACCTGTTTTACAATACAAAAACTAACTAAACAACTGAACAAATTAAGTAGGCTTCTTGAAGTTGATGCATCTTCAATTAAATATTATCAATAAAAAAATTGTGTCATAGTATTGGCACCATGTCTGGGGACAGAAAAAGGCAAATCATTCAAAAACCCACATGATAATGAGATGCCTCATGTTTATCCCATAACTAAGAGAACTAATGAAAGTAATCAGCAGAACCTTTAATTGGCCAAATGTGTAGCAGGTTTACAAGTTCCAAAAAGATCCAGCAGTGCAATCACATGCTGATTTAATTAAGCCATTGCTTATCTGGTCTCCTCCTATGGTGTACTGCCTAAAAATACCAACTCTCAAGCTTCAATTCCATCACAACTTTGAGAAATTCCCTTATCAGAAAGAAAACCATAAGAAATGGCCGCTGTATCTTCAAAACCCAATCATGTTCGATCAATCAGTTTGCCTGGAGATCACACCCTATCACCCAAAGAGTTGAAGAGGAGATAGTACCTGCAGTCCAAGAAGAAAACGCGAGCTTAGAAACCAGGCTGGAAACCTTCAGGGCCTACCTTGACAGCTTTGAAAATGCACTTGAAGCTACATTTAGGTGCTTGATTAGATCTAGAAGCTCGCTCCTCAATGTTCTTTCTTGTTAATCTGGCAGTTGTTGTTCCATACTCTGTAAATTGTATATAAATAGTTTTGTAGTTAGAAATATATGAACTTCAAGTGAAAGATTATACACCACTTACTGCCTCTCTCTCTCTCTCTCTGATCAAACTTTAAAAGGTTCTGCTTGTGAGTTTTAGCGCAAACATAGCACTTAGCAGTACATACCTAATATCAGGTTAAGTTTGTGCCTCAAATATCTCGATATCCATTGAAATGGTCCTCTTTAGACTAGATGGGGAAACAGATAAAACGCATAGCATATTCATTACATACTTTCTCTGCATAATTGGCTTCAAAGATCAAACTAATGAAGGGCAATAATCTGAATGAAAAGTTTCTTCCTTATGCTCCTTATCCACCATATTTTTAGCGTCACTGATAAATAATAAATATAGCTTATGATCTGCTTATCTTACTTCATAGTCCAACTAGATATGGAGATGACTGTAACTATGACAATCTTGATTTCATCCGTCTTCCTTCTGAGATAATTGGAAACAGTAGATCTAATGTCCTTTTTCTTCTAGATCCTTAGCCAAATTCAACAAAGAAAACAAAATGAAGATCTAGCACAAGGATCTGGCACCAGATCAGCGGGCAAAGCAGCCAACCTACCATTCTTTCGAACATATAAATGGAGCAATTAACAATGCCACTTTGCTCGACTCAATATCAGTTTAGTATGAACGACTAAAGTGGCATTGCTCAGCAAGCTTAATTGCATTGCTCCCAAAACAACCTCTAGCAGTCCTTGAAAACAACAATATGTACGCTCCCCAAAAATAGATTTGAAGTGTGGATAGAACTCTTTTGAGGCTCAGCTGACAACTTCAAATATAGTTTGGAAGGAACATAAGTGCCTGATTACATTGCAGAGTTCTCTCCTAAAGATCTTCCCATGCTAATCGGGAAACTTCTATTGCACTGATCTGAAGTTGGCTAGACATTTTTCACATATATAATGTCATGGGCACGGCGTCCCTGGGTAGCTTCTAAATGTGTAGTGCCATGGACAGGCCCACTAGACTTGCTTGGCCAACTAAGTGTGCCCCTGCCTATGTCAGAGATCTTCAATCCTCTATCAGATGGAGAAAAGGAGATCACTTAAGTACAGAAGCCAGCTTTACCGGATCAACTCCTTCAGCAAGAAGATTGAGGAGCCAAAAGTTATTCCTGATCTTAACTCTTAAAAATGGATGAATATATTGAGGAATCAGAATTCCAAGATTCAGATATTGACGCCACAAATATGATTAGAGTACTAAGGGTAGCCAACTTAGTATGCATTTCAATTTTGCAAATGCTCTTTTTACTACTTATATGTCCAAGTTTTAAAGTCAAACTCGTCTAAATGGCACTGGTTTTGAGATTGGTGCGTAAGGGAAGAATAGCATGTGAAAGTCGAGCAGATAACATTAACTTTGAAACTAGGCTGGAATCCTTCGATGGTCACCTTGAGAGTTTTAATGATGGATTAGAAGAAGCATTTAGGAGCCTGATTAGATTGAGGAGCTCTCTCCTGAATATATTCTCTCCTTGTGGCTCAATATGCATTCTCATGCGTTCCTTCCTATGCGTGCTTAGAAATAAGATATCTCGGAAAGATTGTGAAACTCCTGGACTGTACCTTATAAAAGTTTGCTAGTAAAAAATGTAAAACTTCCTTCTCTTTGCCCCGGAGGGTGAGTTGTGAAGGAAAACACCTATGCAGTCAATAATTTAGTAAACATTAAACAAGCACAGCATAACCAGCCATACATAGATGCACAAAATTAATTTTTATTTCCAATACACTCGTGTATCAAGTTTTGATTTAATTGAAAATTGCTCTTTGAGTGAAGCATCCTGAAGAAGTCACCTAGCGCTGGACTAATTAAAAGGATGAACATCATAGCCATATCTTGGGCATCTTTAACCAAGTCAAGAAGGAGGAGTTCTTAGCTGTAATCTTCCGGATGGAGCCAAGGAAAGTAGCAGGATATGAATGTACCGACACATATTAATTAGTTTAGCCCACCATTTATTGGAAGCATGACATCTAGTCCAGGAGCTTATACAGATATGCTTCCAACCCTTGCCAACCAAATCCAAACGAAAATCCCATACATGTACAACTCCATAAGATAAACTTCAGTCGTGCATTTTGTATTTTATAGTTGATCTACTAGCCCCTCTGAGATCTTGACACCTTAAAATATTCCCATTATTCTGTCATTATTTACATTTAAATTATCCAAATATTATGTATTCTAGTAGCTGATGGATTTAAGCCTTAATAGAGGAGACAGCCTTACCCGGCCACCTATTACATGACAGAGACTAAATAAACAACTGAACAAATAAAGTAGGCTTCTTGAAGTTGATGCATCTTCAATCAAATAATATCAAATAGAAAAGACATTTGTCATAGTATTGGCACCATTTCTGGAGACAGAAACAGGCAAATCATGCAAACACTTACATGATAATTATATGCCTCGTGTTCATCTTATAACTACGAGGATTAATGAAAGTAATCAGTACAACAACCTTTTGTTGGCCAAATGTGTAGCAGGTTTACAAGTTCCAAAAAGATCCAGCTGTGCAATCACATGCTGATTTAATTAGGCCATTGCTCATCTTGTCTCCTCCCATGGTTGTTTTCCTATAAATACCAACTCTCAAAATTAAATTCCATCAAAACTTTGTGAAATCCCCTAATCTGAAAGAAAACCATAAGAAATGGCTTCACTTTCTACAAAATCCAATCACGTTCGATCAATCAGTTTGCCTGGGAGATCACACCCTACCATCCAGAGAGTTGAAGAGGAGCTAAACAAGCTCAAAACATTGCAAGTATCTGTTGCACCAACAACAGTGAGCAATGGTCTAAAAGGTTTGGAAAAATTGTACAAGTGCATAGATGATCTTCTCAACTTGCCTCAAACCCTTCATGCCCTCTCCCAAAGTCTACATGCAAAATGGGTTGAAGATCTATTGGATAAATCAATGAGGCTTCTTGATCTATGTGGCACTGCAAGGGAACTTGTATCTCAATGCAAAGAAAATGTAAGAGATCTCCAATCCTCCCTCAGGAGGAGAAAAGGAGATTCAACCACAGACGACAACATTACCAGATTTAACTCTTTCAGCAAGAAGATCAAGAGGAATGCCAAAAGATCAGTATTGACCTTGAAACAAATGGATCAAGACACTACAGTATCTGGTTTGCTAGATGCAGATCAAGACACAATAGCTGTGATTAGAGCACTAAAAGAAGCTAATGCACAATGCATTTCAACTTTCCAAATGCTCTTGCCCTTCTTGTGCGTACCACTTTTGAAGCCTAAGGAATCTAAATGGTCACTGCTTTCAAGATTGGTAAACAAAGAAAGAATAGAATCACTAGTCTTAGAAGAAAAGATGAGCTTAGAAACCAGGCTCGAAAGCTTTGAGACTTATCTTGTTAGCTTCGAAGATGGATTAGAAGCAACATTTAGATGCCTTATTAGATCTAGAAGCTCGCTACTCAATGTTTTCTCCTGCTAATCTGGCAGTTGTTACTCCATATACTGTAAATTGTAGATACACAGTTTTGTAGTTATGTTAGAAATATACAATCTTCCAGCGATTGGTTATACATCAATGTCATGTCTCTTTCTCTCTCTATATATCTATAGATTATATTATACATGAATATTCCATAAACTATGCAGTAGGACTATAATTCAAATACCTGAATGGAGTCCAAATTTAACAGGTTATGCCTGTGACTTTCAGCATCTAGAAAGAATCCTGCAGCGTTGTCTAAATCTGATGTCAGGTTAAGTTTTATCCAGGAAATAGCTCAAAATATCATTGAAATGATTCTCCTTAAACTAGAGGAGAAGCAGATATAACTAATAGCAGATAATTTACATACTTCCATTGCATGATTAGTGAAATGATCAAACCAATGAGTGAATGAGAAATTCTGACTCCTGGATCAATATTAAAGGGTAAGAAGCCACTAGTCTACATTTGGAAAAAGGTATTGCTTCCTTATTCTTCTTATACACCATTCTTGCACAACGATAATTTATTAGGAGTATATAATATTGTGAATGATCTCTGTTTCTGTTTGGTTCATAGTCAACTAGCTATGAAGACCACCACAGATTTGACCAAATTGATTCCTTCTTTTTTGATGAAGGGTGATTCATTAATAGGCATCAAGGAGATGCAAAAGGTACAAAAAGGTAGATAACTAGCTCCAGTACAAAGATCTATGCTAAGAACAGGGAGCTAATGAAATCCACAAGGTGATCTGCACTAGTTACAGGGGAAAGATGAATCCAGCTAAATAGATTAACTAAGCAAATAGTCTTGAGGGAGTAGATTGGAGTTGAGATGCCATCAAAACACCTCTGATTGTTCTTAATCTCCAAATTGATTCCTAATCTCCCTGAAATTGTTCTTAAGATTATTGGAAGCATTAGACCTAAATCCTAGTCAAGAAGGTTTCATATATCCTTTATCTTCTTCCTGCCTTCCCAAGGGAATTCAACAAAAAAAAATAATGGGGATTCAAATGCAGGTTGTAGGAGCCACTATCACAAGAATTTTGCATCAGATAGGCAGCCAAAGTGACAGAGTGCTCTCTCGAACATATCAGCGTTATAGGCATTAATGCCACTTTACTCAACACAATATCAGTTTGATATGAATTACCTAAAAGTTTGGTGGCATTTTTCAGCAAGTTTAATTCCTTTTCTCCCAATAGATTTACTAGCTGGTCCGAAAAGCAATACCGTGACATGCTTCCAAAATAGAGCTGATGCAAAACTTGACAAAGCTAAAATGTGGGAAGTACAATTAGCCCTACCAGAATACATGATACATGAACAATGCTGCAGCTAAAATCATAAAAGAAAAAGAATAAGTAGAAAAGAAACAGAACGATCAGGCTATACGTTGCACAAGTAAATTTTTACTCATATATGTATCTACTTTGAAATTTACATTTGATCTACTAGATCCATTTCATAGGTATGACTTAATACTAATCTATATATCTTATCTGAATATGCTTTGTCAATGTAATTGATGGATTGGAGTTGTCAATATGCACTGGGTTTAGTACCAGTAGGTTGTTTCTTGCACTCAAGGCGACAATGTCATAACCAAGAAACAGCACAACCATAGTAGAGCAGCAGGTATCGGGTTGATATTACGGATGGGCATCGGTCGGTTCGGTTCGGTTATGAATATTATCGGTTTTGCCTATCGGTTATCGGTTTACAAATATC
>ML365561.1:0-125261 GCA_005239505.1 Nicotiana paniculata
CCTGGTTCCGGTCAATTCCGAGTTTTGACGAGTTTAAGTGTTTCCCGGTTGGAATAGAAGTCTACACACTTAGGGTTTGTCAAAAACATATAAATAGACCCCAAAAACACAACTTAGGGGGGATTCGAAGAGACGGACGACAAGACATCAATTTGTACAGATTTTCTTCATTACTTTGTAGTTTCATTATGCAAGTTATTTTAGAGTTGATTCTTTTGAACATGTTTAGCTAACTTCTTTAATCTAGGGTTTTGGTAGAACCCGTTGGNCTAATCAAGCTATATAAAGTATCCGAGAAGTAAATTCACCGACGGGAAAAACGATAATCTTAAATCTTTATTACAATTGTTTACACCTTAGCGTAGTTAATCTTTAGTGTTATTAATTTAAATAACATCAAGTGACAGTTGAGTATTCTAACAGCTTGCTTGATACGTAAATTCCCTGTGGGATCGAATCTGGGCATAATACCCCGGATTATATTTGCAATGCCCGCTTAGTCTTTTATTAGACATAGTTGAGCGTGATCAATTACTCTCTCCTAAATTCTTCATAAGATCTGCCAATATCTCCTCAATGGATGAACCAGGTTCATCTGTAGATTTTCCTAGATTTTCTAATCCCTCAGTCGCTTCACTTGATTCATTTCTCCCTGACTCCTTGGCTCCCTCTTCTATTACTACTGTTTCAGTACCACAAATAGACAATCTAGTAATTTCTTCCCCTGTTCCCCTTGCTTCACTCTGACTTCCCTCTCTCTCTATTTCTTCCCCACTTTTATTTTTACCACCTCTTCGTCTTACTTCTGGAAACTCCACATTTTTTATAGACCCAACCAACACAAACCTGTTATCTAAGTTCTCCGCTATTTTAGACACATTCTCAGAAGCGATATTTGGTACAGATGATACCTGTTCAAAATCAGATGATCCTGCAGCTTCCTCAGTAGCTGATTTGAACGAATCACTGGAATTGTCTGATTCTTGAACCTGACTGGCTTGTAATTTGGCATTAAATTTTCTGGCGAGAGAACCTGTAGCCACTGTTTTCCTGGCGAGCATTTTAACCCTTCTTTTTCTGGGTTCTGAACTAAGGCTAGGTTGAGTAATAGTGGGGCTGGGTTGAGGCGGAGTAGGACTTGGTTGTGGAGGTGTTGAAGAAGTCGAAGATGGAGTAACAGGTGGTGGAGTACCAGGGTTGTCCGAAGGATTATTCATCTTTGATTTAAGATGGAAGAAGAAGATTATGGATTGAGAATGAGGGCAAGGAAGATGGACGGCTTTCGATGGTTGTAGAGTTGGTGAGTAATTTCAGAGGTGATGATGGGGGTTTTTAAAAGGAGGAGGTAATTAATATATAATAGCATCCTTTTTGGGTAAAATAGAGGTTTTATCACCTCTGCAACTGATTAGTGACGGTTACTGCTTCCCTAGATTCTAGGTGGTTTAGTCTTAATTGGAATCTTAGTGTAGACGGAACTGGTTCAAATATGGGATAAGGATAGATCGTGAAAAGATATTGATTAGGTAGAGTTTTGCTCATGATTAACTATTAATATTTCAAGGTGTGTATAGTAGAGAACACATACCTCGCCTTTCAGATGAACCAACACTGATGAACCAGGTTCATCATGTCAGAATCCTCTCGATCAAGCCTTATTTTTCAACAATAGAGAAAAACATCATTAGTAACCAATGAGTCATTTCAAAACATTGAGAGTATGCTATTTACAACATGATACTGAGCAATGATTAATTTGATTATTTACACAAATTTCAGAATTTCTAGCCATTTTTTTTTCATTTTCATGTACATTATGAACTGGTTAAATTAGGTGATCTTAATCATCCCTAACTCTAACCTGTTCCTTTCAAAATGCTCTCCATTTAGTGCTTTGTAAAGATGTCATCAATCTGTTTATAAGTAGCACAAAATTCAATAGAGATCAATCCTTTCTCATAATTATCCCTTAAAAATGATGTCTAACATCTATGTGCTTAGTCCTTTTATGATGAACGATGTTCTTTATCATACTTATAGCACTGATGTTATCACAAAAGATAGGGATGCATCTAACATCGATTCCAAAATCTAGCAGTTGCTGTTTAATCCACAATAATTGAGCACAATATGAAGTTGCATCCACATACTCAGTCTCAGCAGTGGATAAAGCTACAGAATTCTGCTTTTTAGTGGCCCAAGACACACGGTATGAGCCGAGAAAATATGCCATACCTGAGGTGCTCTTTCTATCCACTAGAAAACCTGCATAATCAGCATCATCATATCCCACAAGATTGAAGTTACTACCTTTTGAATACCAAAGACATAAATCAGTGGTGCCTTTTAAGTATCTCAAAATTCTCTTTACTGCAGTTAGGTGGGATTCTTTTGGATTCGACCGAAATCTTGCACAAAGTCCTACACTGAAAACAATCTCAGGTCTACTAGTAGTGAGATACAACAGTGAACCAATCATTCCCCTATACAGCTTTTGATCAACAGATGAACCAGGTTCATCTACATCTAGTTTAGTGGCTGTTACAATAGGAGTGTCAATTTCTTTGGAATCTTCCATTTAAAACCTTTTAAGCAACTCTTTCACATACTTTTGTCGATGGATCATAGTTCCATTTGAATTTTGTTTAATTTGTAATCCTAAAAAGAAATTAAGCTCACCCATCATGCTCATTTCAAATTCACTCCCCATTAGTTTAGAAAATTCTTTACTTAGCTTTTCAGTGGTTGCTTAAAAGATTCTGTCATCTACATATATCTGAACTACGAATAGATCTTTACCTTTTCCTTTAAGAATAAATTACTATCAATTTTATCTCTCTTGTAGTCATGCTCAAGCAAGAATTTTGATAACCTTTCATACCATGCTCTGGGAGCTTGCTTGAGACCATATAGTGCCTTTTCAAGTTTGTATACATGATCAGGATTCTCCTTGTTCTCAAACCCTGGAGGTTGCTTGACAAACACCTCTTCCTTTAGATAGACATTTAGGAAGGCACTCTTGACACCCATCTGGTGAAGGGTGAATTCCATGTAAGCAACAAATGCTATGAGGAGTCTTATTGCTTTCAGCGTTGTCACTAGAGCAAATGTTTCATCATAGTCTATGCCTTCCTCCTGACTGTATCCTTGAACCACCAATCTTGCCTTGTTTCTTGTAACTATTCCATCTTCATCAAGTTTGTTTTTGAAGACCCATTTTATGCCAATTACTGATCTATCCAGGGGTCTTGGTACTAGATGCCAAACTTGACTTCTTTCAAATTGATTGAGTTCATCTTGAATTGCGTTCACCCAGTCTGCATCCTGCAAAGCCTAAACAATATTTTTAGGTTCAATAAGATATAGGAAAGCATCAAAAGCACACATATTCTTCAAAGAGGATCTGGTTTTGATTCCAGAGGTTGGGTCAGTGATAATGTTCTCAATAGGGTGAGAACTTTGATATCTGTATGGTTTCACAACCAACTGGTTACTCCTTAAAGTTCCTTCAGTGCTTTGTTGTTGTGGAATAGGAACAATTCCAGGTTCCAATTAGGTTTGGAAGTTAATTTGTTCAGTTCCCCCTGTCATGTTTCCAAGGAGGGATGAACCTGTTCCATCACCTGTTCCTTCCTCCAGTGTTGCTCCAGTTTGGACTGAGTTTCTGACCAGCCCAATTTCTTCATCCTCCTATTCTTGTCTCTTAGAAAGAATGTTAGTTTCATCAAAAACTACATGCACGCTTTCTTCAACACACATAGTTCTTTTGTTATAGACTTTATAGGCCTTACTATGTGAAGAATATTCCAAGAAAACTCCCTCGTCACTTCTGGGATCAAACTTACCAAGGGAGTCTTTACCATTGATGTGCACAAATCACTTGCAACCAAAATCCCTAAGGTGGGTATATTTGGCTTTCTCCCTTTAAGTAACTCATAGGGAGTCTTCTCTACAAGTGGTCAGTCATGCACCTGTTTATGATATAGCATGCAATATTAATAGCTTCTGCCAGAAGCTATGAGGTAGTTTACTAGAGAGAAGCATAGTCCTAGCCATATCTTTAAGTGTTCCATTCTTTCTTTCAACTACCCCATTTTGTGGAGTTCTAGGAGCAGAAAAGTTGTGATTTATGCCATGCACATCACAAAATTCAGCAAATTTAGCATTTTCAAATTCAGTGCCATGATCAAACCTAATTGATGCAAGTTTATTTCCTAATTGTTTTTGAATTTTTCTAACAAAGGAAGTAAACATGTCGAATGCCTCATCTTTGGATGTTAGAAACAATGTGCAGGTAAATTTAGAATAGTCATCAACAAGCACCATCACATATCTCTTACTACCTTTGCTTAAGGTTATCATAGGACCACAAAGATCCACATGGACCAATTCCATCGATCTGGTGGTACTTACCACTTTCTTGCTTTTGAAAAAGGATCTTACCTACTTCCCTCCTTCACAAGCCTCACATACTTTGTCTTTCTTGAACTTAATGTTAGGCAGACCTAGTCCTTGGAGACTAGTTTGTTTAGTTGACTCATACTTGCATGTCCAAGTCTCTTATGCGAAATGAGGGGATCACTGTCCAGCACACTTAAGCATGTTAATACATTTTTCTGAAAGTGTGGACAGATCTATGATGTATATATTGTTCACTCTTTTTCCCTGAAAAATAATCTTGTCAGTGATAAGATTCATTACAAAACATTTTGTAGAGGTGAGTGCTACCAAGTTACCTCTGCCACACAGTTGTGACACACTGATTAGGCTATATTTCAAGTTGTCTATTAGGTAGACATTCTCAATGGAACGAGTGTCATCCTTACCTACCTTACCAACCCCAATTATTTCACCTTTCTTTCCATTTTCAAAGGAGACATTTCCTCCTTTGAGGTCCTTAAGTGAAAGGAACTGGTCCTTGTTACTAGTCATGTTTTTTGAGCAGCCACTATCCATGTACCAATTTGGCTACCTCCTTTCAGTTGAACCTACAAAAGAAAATAAGGGGTTAGTCTTAGGAACCCAAACTAGTTTGGGTCCCTTTATAGAAGCAAAAGGATGAATTAAACTCGTTCTAGCCCAATTTGGTAACCAATTATTCCCTCGAACAAAACTTTTATTCTTTTGATTGCATTGCTCTTTTGCATTGCATTCACTTTTTTAGTGACCAGTCTTACCACAGTGGGTACAAATTTTGATCTCAGGAAGGGTGAGGTACTTGCTTTTGGGATCCCATTTAGGCAGCTGATTCCCAAAGCCAAGACCTCTTTTATTTTTACTATGATGTTCTTGTAGCCATGTCAAAGCATCGGAGGATATGTTCCATTTACAAGTTTTGTCTAGTTCATGCTTGACCTCACCAAGTTCCACCCTAAACATTCTTATCTGTTCATCCTTCCTATACAAATCATCTTTTAGTTTACCTACATTTTCTTCTAAGGTGAGTTGAGAGTTGTCAGCTATCTTCTTACTGGTTCCTAGTTTCAGTTTTAGATTTTCAGATTTTAACTTTAGGACATTTGTCTCAAGTGGATGAACCTGGTTCTTCAGAGCAGTGTTTTCACTTACAGTCTCACTTACTCTGAGTTTCAGGTTTTTACAATTTGCTTTTAAAATTACACACTCCTTAAACAACTGTTCCTTTTCCTTATTAATTACTTCAGATTCATCAATAAAGTCTAACAGTAATTTAGAGAGTTTTTCTTTGGACAGGAATTTAATCTTGTCTTTGAGATGGAATATACTTACCTTATATTCCTCATCTAATTCACCAATTTCCATAAGTGCTTGTTCATCTTCATCTTCATCATCTGACTCCTCATCTGAATTTTCTCCCCAAGCAGCAACCATAGCCTTTGTTGATACTTTGTTTTTCTTGAGATGAACCTGTTCCTTCTTTCGGTTCCTTCGTTCAGAACTTTCCTTTTTTCCATTAAAATTCCCACTGACGGCAGTTCTTGATGTGATGATCAGTCTTCCCACATTTGTAGCAGCCGTCATTAGTTGATTTTTCCAGTACCCTTGTCTTGTTGTAGTTTCCACCTCTTGCGGAGCCCTTTCCTCTCATAAGATATTTCTTGAAATCCTTGGTGATCATAGCCATTCATCTTCTTACAGATCTGCTCCTTCAGTGATTCTCAATGCCAAACTCCTTTCCTTCTTGGGAACATCCATCTTCATTGTCTGCCTTCTAAGTTCATAGGCAGCAAGATTTCCAATTAGCTCATCCAGTTTGAGAGTTGCAATGTTCTTGGATTCTTGAATTGCAATGATCTTGCTCTCCCAAGATACTGGAAGAACCCTTGTCAAAATATTCTCAACCTTGTCTTCCTCAAGTCCGTCCAAGAGATTTCAGTTCATTAGTCAATGTAATGAACCTAGTGTACATCTCTTGAATGGTCTCTCCTTCCTTCATAGAGAAATTCTCATATTGAGAATATAGTAGAGTACCTATGGATCTCTCACTTGATAAGTTCCTTCATGGGCCACTTGCAAAGTGTCCCAAATTTCCTTGGCAGTAGTGCAACTTTGAATTCTGCTGTACTCATCTGGACCAAGTCCACACACAAGCCACTTCTTGGCCTTAGCATTCTTTTCCCACTTTCTCAAATCCTCAGCAGTGCAGTCAACTCTTGTCTTTGGCACGTCTACTCCTTCAACATTCTTCTTCATGGTGGCCATAGGACCATCAGTAATTATGTCCCAGCTCATAGTCTTCACCAATTATATGATCTTTCATCCTGTTCTTCCACCAGGAGTAGTACTGCCCATTGAAGAGTGGAGGCCTAGCGGTTGATTGTGCTTCCCAGTCCCCAGGTGGTGCACTCATCTTGATCTTTTTCTAAGGTGTTAGCCTCTTCAAGGATAACCCTCTCTGATGCCAATTGATGTTCTAAAACGTCAATACCACACAAGTGGGGGAGGGGTGATTTGTGTGGTGTCCGATTTTCGCGTGCACTAGTTAAAGAAGGACCATGTTCTTCTATGTGTTCCAACCTATACTGTTTGCGGAATAATAAATACAGAAAATAAAGAACACAAGAATTTTACGTGAAAAACACCTGGCTCAAAAGGTGAAAAACCACGACCTACTTTCCAGTAGGGTTTTTCCAAACACTCCACTAAAATCACTGAGCCAAAAACAACATTTACAAAAACTCTTTATAAACCTAGGATTAACTTTAATCCCTTTGTGGCAAACTAGCCTTTAGCTATTTGCGACAAACTCCAAGTTAGCTATAACTTGAACACTTCAGTACCTATTACAAATGCTTCTACATAAAGCCAAGAAGGTATAAATTGAAATTCCTACTACAAATAAACTAGACTAAAAGACAACAGTTAGAACTGGTTCTTCTAGCTGTTCCAAGTAGCTTCAGAGTCGCACACTTAAATCTCACACGAACTGCTTGCAAAATTGCCTTGCTAATTTTGCTCTCAATTCTTGCTTAAATTCTGTTTTTGTGTGTGTCTGTACAATAAGAACAATTTGCAATATATAGGATTAGTAGACGAGAGATTTACTAGAGTTCTAATGCTACTCTTCCTTGGTGGAAGAGTTCTAGGTAATCTCAACTTCTCGAATCCTTCCTTATCTTTGATTCTGTTCTTACTGAATAAGGAGTCCTTCTCCTTATTATCTTGCAATCTTTTCGATCACGAGATATATCTGTAATTCGCATATTTCGTTTATCTCCTGCATGTGCACCTCACGTGCCTTTAACTGTGCATGTATCTATGTCTCCAGTGAGGACCTGGTTCAACTTTAAATTCCTTTGTCAATCTTCAAAACCATTCAATTTCTTGGGCCAACAAAAGTAACCTTAATACTAGCACTCAGGGAAACCAAAGAAGTGAAGTACAACACAGATTCTATTTAGAGAATAAAGAGCCACCAAGCCTCAACAAATTGAAATTATCGGATACCTTCAAAACAAAATAAACCATCACCACAATTTATTATCACTAATTCTTCAAAACAAACCACTGATAGTAAAATTTCAATGGTAAGAACGTTTTCGAGTAGCACTACGTTCAAATAAATGTATGGAAGAAGTGCACAGCTCTGGCGAGATGACGCAGACGACGATGAAGTGCAGGAGTTTGAATGGAAAAGTTCCTGGATTTCAAAGTAATGAGGGACTAGAATACTCGAATTTTTCCTTGAGTTTTATTGTAAGTTTAAATTCTGAAATATTTCCTAGAGTTTTGAACTATATAAATTTTCAAACTAATCGTTCTGGGAGTCTTTTGTATTTTAGTTAGCAATATTTTCGTACAGACTTATATTTCCGAATAGGTTAAAAGTTGGTTAAACTCGATACAAAAATGGCCACATGCTAATTTTTTCTAATTATAGTTCCAAGTTATGTAGGTTGAAGGGGGGAAATTGAAAAATAGCCACTTCTAACCTCTTCTTTCACACGAAAAAATGTTTAGATAAAATTTGAAAGAACACCAAGTTCGGTTACCGGATTTAGTAGATTTTTGAAGTGAAATTCTAATTAAAAGCTCTTTGTACGTTAAACTCTAATTAAGTTCTATACTTCTAAAGTTGAAACTTTAGGAATAATACTCCAAGAATTTCACACTCTTACTATCTACCAACAACTTTATATTTTGTCATCGGCAGAGCATGTTATAGATGGCACCAATAAACCGACAATAAGTAGTAGTACTTATGTTTACCTCAAAAAATGATTTTAACAATTATACTTGATTCTGGTTCTAAAAATATGTGATTTATTTTAATACTAATAGATAAGTTAGAAATGATAAGTTTGAGTAAGAAGAATGTGATAACCAAACCAGTTTTGCTAGAGGAGCAGGGGCCTTGAGGTTGATGATTTCAGAGCGTCGAGGTCGGTTTAGTAACAATAAAGTATGAACAATAAATGAAGTACAATAAAGTTGAAGTATAATTTGAGCACAACAAACGAGAAAAGCATAGTAGAATATTCTATAGCAGTGAATAATGTCTTACAAAATAATTGGGGTCCCCTTTATATAGGAGGGGAAAACCCTAATATGGTACATTTCTAATTATGACAAAGAATACTATTGGTACAGCTGTATAACGGCCTAGTACGCATTTTTACTATCTCTTACAAATCTTATCTGTCCAAATCACGTGTCCTTGAAAATTTCTCGCTTTTTCTTGACTATCATCGATTTTGTACAACCTTGGGGTAGGCCGTGACAGTCCTTCGATGTGCTATCTCGAAGTGCATGTTCTGCGATCGGACTTGAACTTCATCTCGAACATGAGCTCGAGCTCGAAACATAGCATAGATTTCGAAGTCGGACTCCTCTGATTTTGGCCGTATACAACTTAATTTAGATTGACTTACACAAAAATACTCCATAAAGAAGAGATAGAAACTTCACCGGAGAAACGTCCATCGTGCGATGACAATCTCGTGGATCCTCTTTCATTTTACATCTCACGATTATATCATTGTTGATCCATTGATTTTCAATTTGTTCTTTCTTTAACCGGTATCTCCGTTGCGGCGAAGGTTTCTTGTCGGCGGGGCTACGGGTAATGTATGCTTTCACTGCGTAATATGAACAACTTGGAGGTCATGATCTTAATAATGGAGGACTTGCTAGAATAATCCCTCTGATTGAGAAACTAAAGCTTTGAACTTCGCCTTGTCCCCTAGGTATCAGAAGCAACATTAATTAATGCCATTTTCTAGAACTGTCAGATCGAATTCTGTCTCCCTTTGCTTCAAAAAAGAATGAAAAAGATACTAGTTCATTATTAGCATCCATTTTAAAACGTAACAGGACTGTACAAAATTAACCCCATATCTATCAAAAATAACAAAAGATTAGCATAATATTAACTTGTCCTATTTCATTATGTCTTTTTGTGATATAACTGTCTGTATCTGTCCAATTCTTTAACATTAGTATTATCCAAAAGTTTGTCTCCTAGTTGCGTCCACAGTTGTTGATGATGAGCTCCGTATATGGCATCACATAAACATCTGGTCAGAAGCCTCGATACTTTTAACTGAGAAGGCAAAATGCATAGTTACCCCATTAATTTTTGAGCGAAATCTATGTTATACACCCAACAAACACGGGTAAAGTTTTATATATCCAATCTTTTTCAAGCGTGTCTAAGACCCCCCAAACTTGACCAGCCCTTTTAATAATTCATAGCATATATTACGCACGCTTGACTTACATTAAAGTACCCGACCCATCTGTCAAATAAGCGAATAAAATGGTAACCAACCCGACCCACTCTGATTAAAAGCCTAAGAGATAATAACCCAAAAAAAATTTCCCATTTCTCGACTCTTCTTCTTCTTCCATTGAAATCATGAAGGAGATTCGTCTAGTGCATGTGGATATGATCCGCATCGGGTAATTATACCACTCTCAAGCGGTTGATTTCAAGTCCTTCAGGCGAGGTATGCACATTTTATCCGCTCCAGTGCATGTGGGTTTTCTTTTTTGTTATTTATGTTTAGTCGATTTAGGATTTTATACTTTTCTGAAGGGGAATCCTTTGTCATTCTCAATGTTAACTTTTATTTGTCATTTTTCTGTTTTTTAATTGATTTTTATTGTTTGTTGTATTCGGCTCTTTGTAAATGGTGTCTAAAGTTAGGATTTTTTTTTGTTCTTTATTGTTACACCTGATTTTAATATTGTGAATTTCTTTGGATTTATGTGTAGCTTTTTATTTCATTATCCATTACTGATTTGGCTTTATGTTTAGCTTTTTATTTCTTTATTCATTACTGATTTGGCCTTATGTGTAGCTTTTGCCTTTCTTTATTCATTACTGCTGTGGGTTTATGTGTAGCTTTTGCCTTTCTTTATTCATTATTGCTTTGCCCCCCTTTTGCAGGAAAAATGTCTTTTAAATTGATTACATTAAAATTGTATCATGATGGGGTGTTAGTTCCAGGTACTTTTGCTCGTTATGTGGGGGTAGTCAGTCATTGACATTAGATGTAGATGTGGATAGGTTATCATTTTTTGAGCTTACAGACTACACTAATAAAATGGGGTTAAAAGATGTTGTTGAGCTATATATTTGTCCCATGGACAGAACTGATAAATTGGTAAATGTACTAACTGATAAGAATATATTAGACATCTCAAATGAATTTGAGGATGGGGATATCCTAGATATTTATGTCACACATGCTGCCTCTTTAATGGTTGTTGACATAAATGTTACTGGGCCAGGGGTTAGTAGGACAAATAGTGATACTGATAAAGTCACTATAAACTTAGAAAAACAAGGGGGAGAACCTATTGTTGAAGAGGGAGAACCTGTTGAAGAGGGGGAAACAGAGGAAGATGATGAAGGTGAGCTTGATGAGGAGAATGACTCAGATTTTGATAATTCATCTGAGACTGAGAGTGATGGAGTTGGTTTAGATGTTCATGATGATAATCAATATGGTTCTGATGTACATGAAGAGTTTGGGGAGTGCAGGGAAGCGTTGAGGAAGCATAGGAGAAAAATGAGTGAAAGGCCTAAAGATAAGGGTGACATAAATCTAGGAGATGCTGGTATAGACAGTGGGTTTGATGAATTGAGGGCTGAGAACAATGAAAATAGGTATGAAAGGTTAGTTCGGACTGATGAACCATATTTTGGTTCTTCTAATACTGAAAGTTTTTCTTCAGATGAGGAAAATGAGTATGATGAAGAACACAAGAGAAAAATTGAAACAAAGAAGAGAAAAAAAAAAGGTTGATATTTGATTCAATTGTCAAGAAAGTAACATGGAGTTGTGCCTCATTTTTGAAAGTGTTACTGAGTTTAGATGGGCTGTATCCAGACATGCTATCCATAAAGGTGTTCAAATTGAAAAAATCATTGATGAACCTGGCAGAGTGAGTGTAACCTGTAATGCATTGATACTATCTGAGAGATACAAGACAATTATCACTATGTTGGAAGAAATAAGAGTGAAGATAATGGATAGAGTAAGGAAGATGAGGGATTTTGCAAACACATGAATATGTGATATATCTCCCATTACTATGAAAGTGTTTCAAGAAAACATGGATCATTCAATGAAGTGTATTATCAGGTGGAATGTTGATGATGGCAATAAGCTTGAGAATGGTCCATACAAACATTGTGTGAATATGCAAAATCAGACATGCAGCTGCAGGTCTTGGATGCTTAAGGGTATCCCTTGTGCTCATGCAATTGCTGCAATGCACTTCAAAGAGATTGAGCCTCTTAATTACATATCCCATTGGTACCATAAATCAACTTACATGAAATCATACTCAGCATTTATCCAACCAGTACCTAGCATGATAATGTGGCCAGTATCTACCAATCCACCAATTGAGCCTCCACCAATTAAGAAGATGTCAGGTAGACCCAAAAAGAAGAGGAGAAGAGAAGAAACAAAACATCCTAAATATGGCAAGTTATCAAGGAGGAGTATGGAAATGAGCTGCTCAAATTGTGGTGGTTATGGACACAACAAGAGAGATGAAAAAAGGATCCAAGACCTGCAGATTCTACTCTTGCAAATGCTTCTTTCTTAAGAGGGAGAGCCCAGAATAGTTCTACTCCTGTTACAAGTTCCACTCCTGCTACAAGTTCCACTCCTACTGCAAGTTCTACTACTACACAAGCTACACCTATTGCACATAATTCAACTGGAAGAGGCTAGGGCAGAAAAAGTGTTCCAGCTACTAGTGTTAGTAGGGAAAGAGGGACTAAAAGAGGTAAGGGCAGCTCTGGGTTTGGACTATTCCAAGATGGCTTTGGCTTTAAGTCTTTTTCTGTAAGTATTGCACAATTTCAACTTATGCACTTTGTTGTGATTATTATTAATCAAGTCCTTTTCTTGGTAGTCTGGTGGTGGTATTCAAAGAGTGGTTACACCTGGTCAAAAAAAGTATTCTGCTGATATTCGAGAGTGTGCTTACAAACTAACCAAAGGATTCAAGTGGAATGACAAACCAACCATTACAACAAGGCAACTCCAAAGAGCTGCTGCATCCCATGCCAATCTCAGTCAAGCAAGATCATCCTCTCAGCCGACTAAGACTACTTAGCATGTTGTGTTGTTTATGTGATGCTAAGTTTGTTTTGAAGTCTAGTGTAATTTTTGAATAATAGAACTGCAACCAAACTGTTAAGGTTTCTATGTGCAGTTATTATATGTTATGTTTAATGTTGTTGAACACCTTTCTTTTTAAAATGGAAGCAGTTTGTGATTATCTTGATGTCATTTTTTTAGCTTTTATATGCTATGGTAATCTTTATTGAACGTGGATATAGCTGCACCTAAAGCGCAAGTTATGAATGCTGAAAATATAAGCTGCAACTATGTCATCAAGCTATATAAAAACTGCAGTTATAAATGCTGAAACATTAGCTGCAACTGAAGCACAAGTTAATGAATCCTACTGTAATACTTAGAAAATGAACACACAGCCAATACCAACACCATTAACAAAAGTTATGGCAGAATAAACTTCTTTCATTAACAGAAAATATTACACTTCAAGAAGATGCAAAAGGATTACACTTGCAACAGCGGTGAAAAAAACCTAACTACTACGATAGATGGTTCATAGACCATTTTATAGGTTTTACATTATGTAACAGTCTTTGGTGCCAAACATAATCACCTTGAATACAATTATGATTAACACCAAACTTATCAATCGCCTCCAATTTCTTTGATTTCTACTTGCCTTGACGAATGCATCCAACACCTTTTTCTTTTTAAGTAGCCGTAAGATAACACCTTTTAAGTGCTCCGGGGTAGGAGGATCGAACCATACAAAAAATTTACACCCCGTACCACTTTCCTTCTGGAAATAAGAAGATTTTAGTTTTAAAAACTCAAAAAAAATTAATTAAACCAGATTTTTAATACTAAGCTTACCTCATAGAATCTACACCCGTAAAAACGATGACCAGGATTATCGATGCTCCATGAAATTATAAGCACAACTTCTTCACCACATCGACAAATATGCTTATAATTACGCATTAGACAAGAAGCCTAGATTTTTAATTCTGGGGGAAAACTTAAAGAAAGGGTTCAAAATTGATAATACACTCTAATTTAGAGATGAATTATACAAGATAAAGAAGATTGAGGAAGAAGAAGAAGTAGAAGAAAAAGCATTGAAGCTAATGGTTGAGGAGAAATATCGAAGGCTACAATGGCTGAGACAAACAGATTTAATGTTGAAGACCCATTTTAATTTAAGGGTTAAAAGAGCCGTTAAGATCAAATCTGGACCATTGATAGTTATCAGCTACAATTTAATAAATACTTCCGCGCGCTTTTGTGTTGCTGTTTTACACGTACAAAGGGCTGGTCAAGTTCGGGGGGGGGGGGGGGTCTTAGACAACCTTGAAAAATGTTGGATGTGTAAATCTTTACCCGTGTTTGTTGGGTGTGTAACAGGGATTTGGTCAAAGGTTGATTGGGTAACTATGCATTTTGCCTAACTCCAAAATATAAAGAAGCACTAAAATTTATATTTGATGAGTTCAATTTTAAGAGTTGTAATATTGCGCTCAATATAATTTTAAAATTATAAATTCAAATTTAACATCTTTTTAAAATTTTAGAAAATATTTTATCGATTTTATCATACTATCACTAGCTAGAGTTGCGATGATACATTTTTATTCACAAGGAAAGACAATTAATAATTACTTTTTAGAAATAACGAGTGGGATATGACATTGTTAGTCATGAATATTATTTTTTATGATTTGATAATGTTAAATTTTTCATCAAATACAAAAATTTCAAGTAATCATTATTTGACACGTAATTATCGTATTATAATTCATGATATAATTCAATTAAATATTCTTTTGCCAAATTCACGTTGAAAGGAGTCATAATTTTGAATCAAGGAAAGGATACTTACACGTGCAATTTTGGTTTATATATATTAACTAAATATAAATTATCTGAGATGTCAACATATTAAGTATCTCTTTGGTGATGATTGTACTCTTTGCTATCAATTATGCGATTTTGATGATTTGTCAAAATTCATGAAAGAATATAGAAACCTGATACAATCAGGTCCCTTGTGCTCACTAAAACATATCCTGTTGTCCGGCTTTATTCTCAAGGAAAATATATAAGGGAACTGCATAGGGAACAACTAGGATCATGTCCCCAGGTCGTTGTGCAAGTCAACTCTACAGTTGTTAAACTGTTGCAATGTACTTGCAACAATACAACATCACAACCGCATTTTGCTAGAGATTAGAAATGCTCGTGTAACCACTCTCATGATATCTCATATATATACACAACATGTTACAATGATTTGACCTTACACTTGAAACTACAACACATGCATTCTCTCAACAGCCGCCTCTGCTTCCCTCCGGTACATTGAAGAACAAAGCAGCTACAAAAAGGACCAAATCCCAACATTGAATATGTCTTGTGTCAGTATCGTTGTGTCTTTATATTACGCTATTTACTTGTAATTTTTACATAGCTTTTTAGAATCATTTAGTAGGACATCATTGAAACCATGATTGCTTTTGGTTGTTTGACTAGAGTTAGTCAAGTGTAGGTTTGTAACAGATTTATTACAAAGGGCTTACAATAGAGTTATTGTAAGAGGTGAGGGATTAAGATTTTAATTTCTAGATTGCAATAGGTTGTAATATGAATTTTTCTTAGGTAGTGAAGTTGAAATCCTACTAGGGTAGGTAGTGGTTTTTAATCCCATGAGCTGGGAGTTTTTAAAGTAAATATTGTATGTTCTTTATTTACTGTTGCATACTGTGGGAACTAATAGAGAGCCTGGTTCTCTATACTGTTTGGTGGACTCATAGTTTCTATCAATGGGTATCAGAGCAGGTTCTTTCTAAAAGGTTAATACCAAGAAAGGAACTTCATGGCTGCTCCACCAAACTTCGAAGAAAGGCAATCAACCTACAAACCATCAAGATTCAACGGCCAATACGATGGTTGGCGGAAAACAAGAATGCATGAATTTATCATGGCTGAGGACGTACAATTGTGGGATGTGATCTGTGATGGTCCCTTAGTTCCCATGAAAATTATTGGTGAGGGAAAAAAGGTAGTCCCAAATACAAGGAAGGAGTACAACGATGCTGATAGAAAGGCCATCGAGAAGAACTTCAGGGCAAAGAAGATTCTTGTTTGTGGTATTGGACCGATGAATACAATCGCATCTCTGCGTGTCAGTCTGCTAAGGAGCTCTGGGAAGCTCTCCAAACTGTCCATGAGGTAACTACTCAAGTTAAGCAGTCCAAAATTGATATGGTTACCACCTAGTATGAGCGTTTCAAGATGAAGGAGGATGAGTCCATTCAGGACATGCATACACATTTCATCTCGACCATTAGCGAGATTCACTCACTTGGAGAAGTCATCCTAAGAAACAAGTTGGTCCAGAAAATACTCAGTGTACTACTAGGTTCCTAGAAAAGTAAAGTGAATGATATTACTGAAGCCAAGGATTTGCAGAAGGTGACCATTGATGAACTCATCAGAAATCTCAAAAATTATGAGATGAAAAAGAAGAAATATCTTGAAAGAAGAGAGCCGAAAAAGGAGAGAATCTGGTTCTCAAGACTGACAACAGTCACTCAAGTAGTGATGAGACATACATGGCCTATCTCTCTCGAGGATTTCACAAAATAGTTTGAAGAAATGAATGAATTCCTAAGAGAGGAAGTACTAGCAGGAATAGAAAATAAAATGATTGATGACATAAGTGTGAAAATCCATGACATTTTATCAAAGAGTGTCCTCTTCACAAGAAGGTCCACTACAAACACAACAAAGACAAGGTGGTCAAGAGGAACCCGGTCCCCCACAGGAGGTTCAAGAGTAAAGATGTCGCTGACAATATTGTGAAGAAAGCTCTGGTTTCTTGGGGAGACTCATCCACTGAATCTGAGGGTGAGGATGACCAAGGAGTCACCTCCATGATAGCTGTTGGAAGTGGATTTACAGAGTATGATTCAATATTTGTACTCATGGCCAAATCTGATGATGATGAAGACAACGAGGAAGATGAGGTAAATTTTCTTGACGTTCAAAGAAACTTAAAAACTTACTCTTAGAAGAAACTGATATATTTATCAAATGTTTTGATAGAAGCTTATCACAACCTCATTAACGATAAAAATGCTTTAATTGAGGAAATTGGAGAGGTAGAACAAAAGATAGATGATTTGGTCGTTGTAATTATAGATCTGAAGGAACAAGTGGAAGAAATAATGAGAGAAAATGTCCTGCTAAAAAATCAAATAGAAGAATGGATGGACACCCCTAAGGGAAAGGAAGTGAAAGGTGAGGCACAACTTAAGCTTGAAAGCGATCTCAAAAATGTCAAATCGAGTCTTGTTGATGAACTTGAAAAGAACAGACAACTTTAGGAGGACTTAAGCAGGATTAGAAATGATCTAGATAAATCACTTATGTGGACCTGGTCCTCTGATACACTCACTTCTATGTATAAAAGTAAGGAAAAATGTCAACTTTCTTTGATACATTATCCACGTTTATCCCCCATTTTACTTTCAGTCCAATAATATCCTTACCGTTAACAAAGTAGACATAATCGCTCCTATCCCTAACAGATCTCCACCATGGCAATGGAACCCTTCACTTTAACTGCCAACTAGGCAAATTATTAACTCAAATTCTCAAAAAATTCAGAAAAAAGTTCTTCTACTTAATACCAAGTATACTTAACAACACATAGCTGATTTCGAACATAAAAATTTGAGTTCTATTCAAACAGACTTTGAAATTTCAAAGCTTCTCAATAATGGTGGTTTCAATTTCTTTCTCATATTCGTTTCCCTACATATCAACTTCAAATCATACATAGAACCTCCAAAACTTCTATGAAGCCCAGATTTCAAAATTGACATAGTGAAAATGCCGAAGAACTCAATGTCAAGTAAACTTGAATTTTTTCTTCTTCAGATTCTTTGTCAATTCAGCTTCGCAGAAACAAATAATGTTTAAATCTAGCTACACCCACATTTTACCTCATAAAAATTCAATTAAACTTTAAAGAACCTTTTATTAACTCAAAACTTCAGCTTTGCAGTGAAGAACAACGGGTCAAAGAAAATTTGGCTTTATAATTTGTCTAGTTGGTAGTTTAGTTAAGAGGTCACATTGCCACGTTGAAGATCTATTAGGGATAGGGGAGATTATGTCTACTTTGTTAACGATAAGGATATTATTGGACTAGAGATAAAACGGGGGATAAACCTGGATAATTTATCTAAGTATGTGGACAAATTTGACCTTTTACCCTAAAAGTAATAGGGGGAAAAAACAAGGAATTTGGTTCTATAAGGCTAAACTTCATATAGTTCTCATAGAAAGTATGTTACTATGACTGATAATTGGCTTTGTACTCATTGTGGTCAGATTGGTCATTACAAGAACTCTTGTAAGGCTAAATTTCAATCTTAGGAAAAATCAAAGTTTTGTTGAAAAGAAACATACTGCTAAGGAACCTGGTTTTATAAATAAGAAACATGTGATGCCTGCATGGACAAGAAGAGTTTTGATTCACACATTCTATTATTACAAGGGACCTAAACTGGTTTGAGTTCCTAAATCTAATCAGAAATTTCATGTGCAGGCAGAAGTGAGGGGAAGCAGTCAAAAATGGTACATGGACAATGGCTGTTCTAAAGACATGACTGGAAGAATGGATGATTTCCTCTCACTCAAGGCCCTGCAAGGTGGGAGTGTGTCCTTTGAAAATGGCAAGAAGGGATATATTCTAAGCATTGGAAAGATTGGCAAAATACTCTCCCACTTAGTTGAAAATGTGTTTATATGAATGGCTTAAAATACAGCTTGTTAAGTATCTCTCAAATCTGTGACAAAGGAAATAAAATGGAGTTCTTGTCAAAATCCTGTACCGTCACCAACCACATAACTGGTGAAGGGGTATTGTTTGTAAAAAGGTTCAAGGGCATCTATGTTGCAGATTTCAACTCTCTGAATGGTGGTGATATTACATGTCTAAGTGCTATTGATGATGATGCTGAGCTATGGCATGGAAGACTAGGGCATGTAAGCTTCTCCCTTTTGAACAAGATGATCAAGAAGGACCTGGTTCGTAGGCTGCCCAAGTCAAAGTTCAGGGATCACAAAGTGTGTGATGCATGTGTAAAGGGGAAGAAGGTCAATTCCTCATTCAAACCAAAGAAGGAAGTGAGCATCTTGAGGCCACTGGATCTTCTTCATATGCATTTGTATGGACCTATGAGGATACCTAGCAGAGGAGGAAGAAGTACATCTTTGTGATTGTTGATGACTACTCTAGATTTACATGGACTTTATATCTAAGGACCAAGGATGAAACATTTCCAGTATTTGTTGCCTTTATAAAGCAGCTTTTAGTGAAGATGGGCTATATTGTTGTGAGCATTAGATCTGATCATGGCACCGAGTTCGACAATGCCAAGTTTGATGAATTTTGTCCTGAAAATGGTGTAAGTCATAATTTTTCTGCTCCTAGAAAACCTCAATAAAATAGTATTGTGGAGAGGAAAAATAGGACTCTCAAGGATATGGCTAGGACAATATTGATCGACACTAGTGTGCCAAAGAGTTTTTGGGCTGAAGCATTAAACACTGCCTGTTATTTTATTAACAAGTACATGATCAGGTCCCTTCTTGACAAGACTCTTTATGAGCTTCTTAATGGGAGAAAATCAAAGTTGACTTACCTAAGGGTATTTGTATGTAAATGCTTTATTCTCAAGAATGATAAGGAAGCATTAGGAAAATTTGATACAAAAAGTGATGAATGATATTTTCTTGGTTACTCTTCTCAAAGAAAGTCATACAAAGTATGCAACAAAAGAACTCAATGTGTAGAGGAAAGTATGCATGTGATCTTTGATAAAACTCACCACTCAAGTGGGAAGGATTCACATGATGAGGATGATCAAGATGGATATTTCTCATATGTTCCTGAAGAAGCCATAAATATGGAAAATGGGAAGACTGATCTAATGAGTCAATTCAAGGAGGTTGGGGAAGAAGATACAGTAGAATCTCCACCAAAACAGAGGAGCCTGGTCCCTCTATCATCGCAACTTAAGTTGATCATAGGGTTGCTGATGTTGTATTATGCACTCCTGGTATAGGATAAAGAAGTGGAATTCATACTTCTGTTGATGTCAATGATGGGTCAAATATGGAGGAATCTGGTCCCTCGCACTCTAAAGTTCATGTATCTGACTGGAAGCACAAGAGTTAACATCCTCTTCAAAATGTGATCACTCCCTTGGACTCATGTATTCAAACTAGATCTAAGGCATGAAATTATGTTTGTGTTCTCAGATTTCTTGTCTCAAATCGAACCAAGAAAAATTAAGGAAGCATTGAAGTATACTAACTGGATTGTTGCTAATGCAAGAAGAGCTTCATCAGTTTGAGAGGAGTAAACTGTGTCACCTGGTTCCCAGGCCCTTGATAAGTGGGCATTTTGACTACTTATTGCGCCCTTTGACTTTCATTTTAGTTCAAAAATATTTAAAGGTATTCCCGAAAACTAATAAAATATGCTTACATGCAAGAGTATTGAAAAATGAGCCAAAGTGATGAAATTCAGCTCAAGAAGGATTACTTTTGAATAAGGAAAAAATCAAGCAAAAAGGCTAAAGTGCGGATCGCAGAATTCGGTCTGCGATTGCAGAATGTGAAGAAAAATCAATATTCCTGTAATGCAAAGTGCGGAGCGCACAATAATTGTGCGGCCGCAGAAGTCAAGAATTAGAGAGTTCCACATCCAAGCTAACAAGAACTGCGGACCGCACAATTATTGTGCGGCCGCAGAAATTAAATGTGCGGCCGCACTCAGAATTGTGCGGTCTGCAGAACTCAAGAGATGCGGCCATAGATCAGAATTGTGCGGCCGCAAAAACAACCCATGTCAAGATATGCACCAAAGTGCGGACCGCACACAGAATTGTGTGACCGCAGAAGCTCCGAAAGGGCAATTTTGTCCGAAAATTTTAGCTGTGTATAAATAGTCTGCTTCGACGAAATTAGGTTAAGTTTTGAACACCTGAAAGTTTGTAGCCATTTCTCTTTACTGTTTTAGGAAACTTTATCATATCTTTTTGATTTTACATTGGATTTTCGTTTAAATATGAGTTTAATCATCTTTTTCTTCTTTATTTTCTTCATCACCATCTATGAGTAGCTAAATTTCTAGCTAGGGTTGTGACCCAACCCTAGTGTGGGTATTAATGGGTATTTGATTTAGAGCTTGTTTATGGTTGGGTGTGTAATATTTAGCCTAGTTCCCTCTTATAATTGTAGAATTAATGGTTACAAATATTAGTTCATGCCTATTTGACTTAGCTCTTCTTGAGAAAGAGAGACTTAGTCTAGGAAAACTTGGCTAACAAGAAATTGGGATGAACTCCAGAGATTGATAGTCCCAATTAAAGGGTTGAACCTAGAGATAGTAAAACCCGACTTGAGCATTTATCAACTTTTTAGTGCAATACCCATTTGGACTTGAGAAAACCAAATTTGGCAAAACACTCTCTTACCGAGAGGTATTGAGTGGGTAATTATGTGTCGATTTCGATAATACACCCCGACCAACGAAACTCGCTCTAAAGCTCACAACCCATTAAGCAAATGCCTAGGTGAAAGTCTCAGCCCTAAACCTTTTACATATTTGAAAAATAACAACAAAAATATTATTCTTAATTTCGTATTTTACATTTGCAAAACGTAGCATAATTTAGAAGTAGAATCAAAATAAAGATTGTAGAAGTGCATCTCAGACACTTTACACACTTAGTCCGAATATATATACCTAATCCCATCTACGCTCCATGTGGATTCGATCCTGACTCCTAGTTGTCTAATTATTATTGCAATCGACCGCTTCACAACCCCAATTTGAGGTGTAACTTGGGTGATATCAATTTTTGGCACCGTTGCCGAGGAGCTAAAAACGGATTTAGCTATATATTTGGTTTTGTGTGTGACTTGTCTTCCTTTCCTTCCGTATTACTAATATTTTTGGTAAAACAATTGTAGGTACAAAAATGGCTCTCAACAACAATGATCTTCTCAGAAACATGCCATTGGGGGATGACGGGGAGGATGACCAAGTTGAAGAGGTTCCTCTTGAACCTCAAGCAAATAGATGAGGCCACTCGCCTCAAGACAATGTTCTCGTTCCTCTCCCACCTTCACCAAGAGCGGCTCCACATCGTGTGTTTCCAAACGTAGGATATGCAAGTGCCATAGTACCGCCCCCCATTAGAGCGGGAAACTTTCAAATCACTAATGTTATGCCCGCATTACTAGAGCAACAGGGATTCTTCACTGAGGCTTGGAGTCAAAATGCATACAAACACTTGAAGGCGTTTATGGACACTTGATGGGGGAGTAAACAGACCAACGTCTCCGAAGATGCTTTAAGGTTGAGGCTATTTCCCTGATCTTTACAGGGGAAAGCCTTGGATTGGTTAGAAATATTTCCAAACCATTCTATCCGCACATGGGATGAATTGGTGGAGAAATTCATTTCCAAGTTCTTTTTTCCTGGGCATATGGCTACTCGTAGAGATGAGATTCTAGCATTCAAGCAAGAACCCAATGTGCCTTTTCTTGAGATATGGGAGAGGTACCGTACTATGGTAAAAGAGTTCCCAAAAAATGATATGACGGAGGATATGATTCAACAAACTTTCTATAGGGGGTCAATACTACCAATCAATGCGTGGTCAACCAACTTTTCGATGAAAATTTCATGACAACACCATATTCCAAAGCATGTGAGATCTTAGATTAAATGGTGGATACTTCATCGACATGGAAAAGTAGAACAAATGTTCCTCAAGGTGATCCAAATGTGATTCACCTACATAAAGAATTGCATGATCATGGGAAAGCAATTGTCAAGTTGACCACCAGAATGAATCAATTAGCCAAAGCTCAACTTCAATAAGTTCAAGGTCCTAAGAAACTAAATGCAATGGAAGGTGTAAATATGATGGTGAAAAAGGAAAGGAAAAAGGGTCAACAAGTGGAAAGCCGTGCGGAATAATATGTGCAAGAAGATAGTGGGTTTGAACAAGATGAATCCTACAATGAACAAGAGGAGGAATTACAATATGTGAACAACTTCTAAGGGCAAAGAAACAACTCTCAAGGCCCGAATCAACAACAATAGAGATCTCAAGGTAATCAAGGGAATTGGAACTCAAACAACCAAAGCAATTGGAATGGTGGTAACAACCAAGTTAATTGGAACAATCAAAACAATCAATGGAATTAGAATGGTCAAAACAACCAAGGCAATTGGAGTGGCAACAATCAAGGATATTGGGGAGGAAACAACCAAGGGGGTTGGAACCATAACCAAGGGAATTGGGGGCAGGGCTTTCAAAGTCCCACGATGTATCAACAACCAAGCAACCCTCCTCCTTATCCTTCCCATGGTCCTAGCTCTTCTAACAATGAGATGGGGCGAATTGAGAACATGTTCAAACAAATGATGGAGAAGAATGCACTCTGATGCTCAACTAGCCTCTCACAACACTTCAATTCGCAATTTGGAAGTTCAACTGGGGAAAATCTCGCAAGCTTTAAACACTCGTTCTAAGGGGGCACTACCAAGTGACACGGTGGTGAACCCAAAGGATGGGAACAACACGGGACATGCCATGTCCGTGACTACAAGGAGTGGAAAAGGTGGGGATGCAACCACCTCAATTCAAAGAAGAATTGTGTATGATGAACAAGTGATTCAAGAAGATGAGATTCCAAACAATGTGGTGCAAGCAAATGATGAAGTGAGAATTGATATTGATGAAAACGTGGAGGAGACTGAAGAAGAAGTGAACCCGTCTAGGGAACACATTGTTGACATACTACAACTGGTAGTGCCAAAGGCTAAGGAACCAATGCCAAGGCCTCCTCCTCCATACCCTCAAAGGCTTTCCAAACAAAATGGCGAGAACCAATTCAAAAAGTTCATTGACATGATGAAGAGCTTATCTATTAATGTGCCATTGGTTGAGGCTTTGGAACAAATGCTCGGGTATGCAAAGTTCATGAAGGACTTGGTGACAAAGAAGAGATCGGTGAATTGTGAGACTATAAAGATGACACATCAAGTGAGTGCAATTTTGCACTCAATGGCTCCTAAATTAGAATATCCCGGTTCTTACACAATCCTTTGTACCATTGGACGTGCCCGACTTTTCCAAAGCTCTTTGTGATATAAGGGAGAGTATCAACTTAATGCCCTACTCGGTTTTCAATACGTTGGGGATTGGGCAACCAAGACCCACTTCTACGAGGATACAAATGGCATATCGTACTATGAAGAGACCATTGGACATTATTGATGATGTGTTGGTCCGTGTTGATAAGTTCATGCTCCCGACGGACTTTGTGATTATTGATTGTGAAGTAGACTATAAGGTACCTATTATTTTGGGTAGACCTTTCCTAGCTACATGGAAGGCTCTTGTTGATGTGGAAGACGGAGAGCTCACCTTCCGGGTGGGTGATGAAAAGGTGGTTTTCCACGTGTGCAAATCTATGAGGCAACCAATAGCAATGAAGTTTTTTCGTTTGTGGATTTGGTGACCGATATGATTATTGATGATTCTAGTGCCACAATGAATATTGAAGATACTTTGGAGGACATTTTGCTTAACCTTGATGATGATGTTGAGAATGATGGATATGTGGAATGTGTGAATCCATTGCAAGGAATGGGGTCTTACACTTATGAATCCCGCAAATTGTCCTTGGATCTTGAAAATCGGAAGACTCCTCCAACAATGCCCTCAATCGAGGAGCCTCCCACTTTGGAATTAAAGTCATTGCCTCCACATATCAGGTATGAATTCCTTGGCCCTTGTTCTACTTTACCAGTTATTCTTTCCACTTGTATGACTAACATGCAGGTAGACTCCACATTGGCGATGCTACAAAAGAAGAAGAAAGCTATCAGATGGACATTGTCGGATATTCGGGGGTATAAGCCCCACCTTTTACATGCACAAGTTTATTTTGGACGAGGATGCCAAACCTTCCGTTGAACATCAAAGAAGACTAAATGAGGCTATGCAAGAGGTGGACAAGAAGGAGATCATAAAGTGGTTGGATGCCAGGTTGTTTACCCCATTTCCGATAGTTCGTGGACTTCTCCAGTGCAATGTATCCCAAAGAAAGGGGGCATGATAGTGGCCACCAATGACAAGAATGAGTTGATTCCTACAAGAACGATAACTGGGTGGAGAGTGTGTATGGAATATCACAAGCTCAACAAAGTCACAAGGAAATATCATTTCCCACTTCCCTTCCTTGATCAAATACTTGATAGGTTGGCCGACCGTGCTTTCTATTGTTTTCTTGATGGATATTCCTGCTACAATCAAATTCTCATTGCTCTGGAGGACCAAGATAAGACTACTTTCACTTGTCCCTATGGTACTTTTGCATTCTCGCGGATTCCATTTGGGTTATGCAATGGACTAGTGACTTTTCAACGGTGTATGATGGCTATCTTCACCGACATGGTGGAAGATTTTCTTGAGGTCTTCATGGATGAATTTTTCGTGGTCGGGAATTCTTTTGATTGCTTGAGAAATTTGGACAAGGTCTTGGTATTGAATTGGAAGAAATGTCACTTCATGGTCGAGGAAGGCATTGTTCTTGGCCACAAAATTTCAAAGAATGGTATTGAGGTCCACAAGGCCAAAATAGAGGTGATTTCTAAAATTCCACCCCTACATCCGTGAAGGGACTGAGGACTTTCTTGGGTAATGCGAGGTTCTATCGCCGGTTCATCAAGGATTTTTCCAAAGTGGTGAACCCCTTGTATAAGCTTTTGGAGAAGGATGCCAAATTCCATTTCAACGAGGATTAGATGAAGGCATTTAAATTGCTCAAGTTAAAATTAACAACTACTCCTATTATTACCGCACCGGATTGGAGCTTGCCTTTTGAGCTCACGTGTGACGCAAGTGATGTGGCGGTCGGAGCAGTTTTGCGGCAACGTATCAACAAAATCTTCCGTCCAGTCTACTATGCTAGTAAGACCATGAATGATGCCCAACCAATTACACGGTGACTTAAAAAGAGCTCCTTGATATTGTCTTTTTCTATGAAGAAGTTCCACCCGTACTTAATGGGTACACAGGTGATTATCCACACAGATCATGCGGTGCTTCGGTACTTAATGAGAAAAAAGGATTCAAAGGCGAGGTTAATGCGGTGGGTGATTTTATTGCAAGAGTTCTATATAGAAATCTAAGACCACAAAGGCAGTGAAAACCAAGTGGCGAACCACTTGTCTCGCTTAGAGGAGGAGGGGAGGCCACATGACGGCCTTGAGATAAATAATTCCTTCCTCGACGAGCAACTTCTAACCATTTCAATGACCGAGATGCCATGGTTCGCCGACTTAGAAAATTATCTTGTGAGTGGTATTGTACCGAATGAGTTCTCTTCAAACCAAAGGAAGAAGCTCAAACGGGGTTACCTTGACTACTATTGGGATGAACTGTACCTCTTTCGGATTTGTACAGATGGCGTGATTAGACGATGTGTGCCGGAGAAGAACAAGTGGAAATTCTTGAGTCTTGCCACTCTTCACCATATGGTGGTCACCATGGTGGAGCGAGAACGACAACAAAAGTGTTGAGATGTGGATTCTATTGGCCTACTCTATACAAGGACGCAAGTGATTCAGTCAAGCGTTGTGATGAATGTCATAGGGCCAGTGGGATTTCTTAGAAAAATGAGATGCCCCTCACCACCATCTTGGAAATTGACATTTTTGATGTATGGGGCATTGATTTTATGGGACCGCTCGTAACATCTTGTGGGAACTGTTGATACCCCATTTTGCCCTCATATTTTAAATAAGTGTATAAACTTTCAAAAAAATTCATTATTGCATCATTACTTAATTTACAAAAGTTATGAGTATTTTTCTATAATTTTCTATAATTTTCAAGCTTTAAAACTGATTTTCTCGCATTTAAATTACTGAAATATTTATTAATTACCTCTTTAAATTATTTCGTGATGAATCAATCATCCAAATTATTATTTGCATCCATATATATGTTTCAAATATTTTTTACTTCATTTCATATAATTATATTAGTATTTTAGGCCATTTACACAATCTTGCAATAATAGCCTATATTTTGTAATTTGTTGCATTTGTCATTTTATTCAAGGTCAAAATGAGTTTTTACATTTTTATAATCTTCTACTATTTTGTTAAAGTATTAAGTTGAATAAATAGATTTTTTATATTTTTATTTAACTATTTTTATTAAATTATTTCCCCTAATCTCTTATTTTAAAATCTGGCCCAAATTAGGCTAATTTCGGACCAATAAGGTCCAAGAAAACTAGCACATTCTGATCAACCCCCAAAATACCAACACCAAATGACCCAATAGGTATGCCCCAGTCCAAAACCCGACCCAACTCATTTAAACCTCACCCGTTGATCAAAAGCGATCAACGGTTCACAACACCTCCCCCTTCTTACCTTATATGACCTCACCCAAACCCTAATATCAATTTACCTTCAGCAGCCGCCTCTCAAACACTCCCTCCTTCAGAAACCCTATAGCTGCCTTCTTCAATCTTCTCCAAATCCGATCAAATCATGGATTCCTTATGTGATTTTCTTACTTTTTACGCGTTACCTCATTGTTACTTATGCGATTATAGTATTACATAGTACTTGCCCATTTTTGGCAAGTACCAGGCTTCGATTCACCTAAGGATGAAAATTGATTTTCTCTCAACTATGGTTTGTCTGGTTTTCACCTAATTCGATTCAAAATTGATTTTGCATGCTACTCTTTCTTTATTTTTGTGATTTGATTGATGTTTTCCTTTTCTGATTTTTGGTTAATTGAACACTATAAAAACCCCTCCCCCAACTCCCCTAAAACGGACCTGAATCACTGTTGTTCTCTCACTCTCATTCTATATTATTCTAAAACGTGGGCGCTTGGCTGGTTGAAAGTCAATGCCACCAAAATCCTCTCTATCTACCTCCCTAGTGCGAACACTGCTCGGGGCTCGTTTGTAGCTCCTATGAACTCTGACGCACTAAGGTTTGGAGTTTTTGTTGTTGTTCTTACTTTTCTATTGGAACTTGGTGATTCTCTTCTATTTGTTGTTAAATCTGCAAACTGGTAAATGTTCAAACCCTCGCAACTATATTTCTTCCATGTTTATGTTCATGCTTCTGAATATCTGTGTTATGTGGACCTTTCTAAGCCAATATGATATTGTGCCAACCGTGCTTTGAATTTCTTCTGCAATCCTTCATCAAAACTTGTATAAGTTTGCATATGTTCATTCATGTTTAGTTAATTTGGAAGAATTCTGGGTTGTTATGCTTGTTTGATGTGTTGTGTGTATGCTTAAATTCCTTCATTGACCGTTTTGTATCGAACCCTTTCTCATACCTCACTTTCAACATTTGTACTGAAACACCTACGAGATTAATGCATGCCTAGAATTTGCCTTAATAAGTCTTTTTCTCCTGAACCGTTTTTATATATATATATATATATATATATATATATATATATATATATATATATATATATATATATATATATATATATATATATATATATATATATATTATGTTACCTTGAAAACTAATCCCTAACCATCCCATGTTACAACATTGTCTTGATATCTAGCCTAAATATGTTTCTCTACTATCTATAACTCTAATGATTGTATTCCTTTCTTGTCAATCTTTTAATATTTAGCATTACCTAAGACTTCTAGGATAAATATTCCACTTCTTCTCTTATGTGTGATCAACTGACAGGACTCCTAATGTCTTCTTGACATATTAGTGTGTAGATGATATGTTCTTTACCTACCAGGCAGTCTTGGGTTATCTCCTTTTGGGCATGCTCTACTTCTGGGGCCTGTAGTTATTTCAATATTGTAATACTGAGGCTTATTTTCATTTCTTCTTTGGCTTGTAATAATTTTTAAACAAACAATTAGGGAGTTAGTGAAATTGGGGAAATGGGTATATTCTAATGCTGGCATAATAGGGTAGAAAACATGCCTATAGGATCTATGTGATCTACTTGTTATTCTGTCCAACTTTCCATATACGCTATTTGGTTTCACGTATTGCACAATAGTAGAAATCATGCCTATAGGGAATCACACACTCACTCACCTTGTCTATTATCAGAAGCATGAGTTTAAATGCTTTACTTGTTTCCATGTCTACTGCAGTGTACTTACTAGATAGCATGCCTACAGGGTTATATTAATCTATCCTGTGCTAATCCTCATCTAGATACCATGTATATAGGGCTCAAACTAATTAACTAATCAACTGCTTCTGTTATCCTATTACTCCGCTCACTTAGATAACATGTCTATAGGAATAAGTGGTAATCTGCCAATAATTATTAGAATCTAGCTACAAATACTCCTACTCATTTAGAAAGCATGCCAATAGGATCAAACGAGAGTAATTCTGAGTTTTTCGATAGTTATCACTGCCCCTTTGCACAAATCACTTAGGGATCATGTATATAGGCTTTATAATTTGTAATTTTGATAATTCGAATAGGAGAACTTCCTTGAGACTTTCTTAAACTGAGTGGTCACATAGAAACCATGTCTATAGGCTTAAAGCAACACCTTGAATTTGAAACTGTCCATAATGTGAAATCTGCCCGCGTGCATTTGTTGCTATATGTGAAGTCTAACTTGGGCCTTGATTTTCTTTACGTGAAGTCCTATATGTTTTGAATGGCTCTTAGTTTTTACCATTTTGAGAAACCTAAGTAAAGTCTAGAACCATCCAAATAATAGGTCTAAAGCCTACTGGAGCATAGGCATGGGACAGGTACTGCACACATAGGACGCAACTTAGAACTGAATTAGAACGATTTAGGTAAAGAACTTCAACATAGTAATCGGGTAGCAGGAGATGATAGTCTGTTCTCATTGAATAATATAAGCAACTCCTATCTAAAAGGAGTTGCAAAATATTATTTATATTGCACGAGGTGATCCTTTAGGCTAAAAAAAACTTAGGACCCTCCCCCCCTCTTTTCCTTTATACACTTAGTCATTTAATATAGACCGTTATAGTTATATCCTTGTAGTCCTTAATATTTTTACCAATTATCATTGTGTTATAATGAAACTCTTCGACTTTTATATTTCTCTTTGTTATTTGATCACCTAGTCTAATCCACATAGTCTTAAGTTCGGTCAGGACCCATAGTTGTGGACCTCGAAAAGTGCCTAACACCTTCTCTTTGAGGTAATTTGAGCCCTTACCCATTCTTTGGTGGCATCGACTAGTTAAAACAGAGTTATTTGCACAATAGGTGCCCAAATGCACCTTAAAACCGTTAGGTGGCGACTCTTCTCTTTTACTACTTCCTTAAAAGAGTTGTCACACGTCAAGGCCCGATTTCGCGAGAAAAAGGGGCGACAACATGGCGACTCTGCTGGGAAATTACACTTAGGCTCTTACTATTATGAACATGACTTATGTGGATTAATTTCTTTATGCACATCCCTTCCCCATCCACCTTTATTTTCTATGACCATTCTTCATTTCTTTTCATCTTATCTAAGACTGCCATGTCATGCCTTTCCTATCCCTGCTTCCTTACCTGCTTTATTTCCCGCATATATTTTTATGAACTAAACTGACTTCTTCCTTTTGTCTTTCTTCTCTTTCCATGTTTACTTTTGCTGTTTTATTTACTACTTCTACATGTTCTATCATGCAAATACTTTGCAACGTATTATTATCTCTACATAAATCATGCTCCACATTCTACTCTGCTCGTGCCAATTATCAACATAGAGGCGCTTGATGAGTGTCCGTGCTCTTCCAAAATTACCCTTTTTAAAACCGGAAAGGTTTATTTGCGGTAGACTACTCGATCAATGGTGTAGTCGATGATCCCGTGCCTTTCCCTCTCAAGTTATCCACTTGAGAGTACCGGTCTAGACCATTCTAGAAACCTTACTCCAATGTCAAACGTACATGCATCATGTTACACCTAGTACGGGTTAGAACGTTGTTAACGTAATAACCCACTAAGATAAGACTTGTCTAAAGTCCGATGGGATTTTAACAATCCCAATGGGCACCATCATGTTATGTGCATTACTTGGAGAAAATATGCCAATATGTTGATCATTATTGTGTAAGTGGTCGAATCTTGAGGGAAAAGGGCTAACTTTATTTGTTTGCAGAAAATGAAGCATGACGTTCCTAGGTTCTTCATGGTCCAAAACATCCCACCTATGCTACTTGACTGGTGGAAATACCTTGCGCCTTGCGACAAGAATCATGTGAGAAGGGTACTTGGTGACTTACTATCTTTTCTTAATATTCAACCAAATAGGGCATTGATTGAGGTCGCTACCATGTTCTGGGACGAGAAAAGAGTTGTCTTCCTATTTGGTGATATAGAAATGACTCCTCTCTTATAAGAAATAGGAGGCTTTGCTAAACGGACATGGGATAGTCCGGGGTTTTTAGTACTAGAGAATCGCATCCCTTGCGGTTTTCTAAAGATGTTGGGCTTTAAGAAAAATGAAGAATTTCTCTGTTTAAAGAAATCCCACATCCCTTTTGGGTTTCTTTATGAGAGTTATGGACATAGTAAAT
Organism: Nicotiana paniculata; assembly: GCA_005239505.1. Taxonomy (NCBI): domain Eukaryota; kingdom Viridiplantae; phylum Streptophyta; class Magnoliopsida; order Solanales; family Solanaceae; genus Nicotiana; species Nicotiana paniculata. The sequence continues at coordinate 31,720 of ML365561.1, forward strand.
CGTATTGTCTTCATCATGAGGAACTCACCATTACTTCCCTAGGTTGGACGCACTGCCGGGTTTACGTGTTCATCATCTGCTTCTTGGGTCTGTTGATATTTCCAATGAAAGGGGGAAGGATCCACACTCGTTTAGACATTGTTGCAAGGACTTTAATGGAAGGCATCGAAGGGAAACCCTACACCATCATTCCCATGATCCTAGCTAAACTGTACCACGCTCTTGATCGGTGCAAGAAGGGATTCAGACATTTTGAAGGTTGTAATATGTTACTGCAAGTCTGGCTATTGGAACACTTTCAGAGGGGATAATATCGTCACGAGATTCTACGATGGCCGTTGAAAGACTACATAGCCTACCACCATCCAAATAAAATGACATTTATCCCAGTCAGGTTTGCACAACCTGAAAGTGCTGTAAGTTGGGTGTGTTTCTTCAACAATCTGACAGACAAGAAGGTACATTGGATGTTTGAATGGTTTATTAGAAGTGAGTTCATCATCAGATCGAGGGATACTACTCATTTGGTACTGATCCGGTCGCGAGGCATTTATCTTTATGCTCTTATAAGGGTAATGAGACAAGAAGGAAGAAAACAAGTCATACCTCGGGTTTCCAACATGGTTCAGTACAAGGAAGATTTTAAAGGGGACATCACTCCTTTCAAGTTTAAGGCACAACATATGTGGAACCAGAAGGTCATTGTGGAAAGAGAGACTATTGATCTAGACAGATTTCATGCTGGTCATGTGTACTTCTATCCATCATGGTTGGTAGATGATATAGCAGGAGACGTCAAGCCGGGGGTCAATCTGGAAAACAGGATCATTGATGATGTTGCTGAGGCACATGTAAAATATAGGAGCTTCGCAAAAGGTTTTTTGAGTCTGAAGCTAGGCATCTGGAAGAGCACAAAGTGGACATGGAGGATATAAATTAATGGAATGGAATCACCACTAAATCAACAGAGATGTTGGAATATCTGGAATAGGGATTGATGGAGCTTGAGGGAAAGATGAGAAAGAGGCTTGCAGATTTTCAGAACACGGATGGTAGTGAAGGAGGGAATCTAGCAAAGGCTTACTTATTATTGGATATGCGCGACTTGGGGAACTTGATTGATGGAGTCAAACTATCCAAGTACGGAGAAGGTCCTTCAGGACCAAGTAGACTAGCAAATAATGTTCTTTATTGTTTTCTAGCTTAGTTTTAGATTTCAATTGTAATAAAGCTAAATGCCATTAGTAACTTTTTATTATTGTCGATTTAGTGAAGGTTTTGCTCATTTTCGCATTAATGAAATGATGCAATTATTGGCATTAATTTTCTCCAACTCTATGTGTCGCTTAGGCCTACCTCGGGCACAACGAGGTCCCCAAATTAGGACGTGAATCATTACATGACTTTGCAAAACATGTTTAATATTGCAAGCATTCTTTCAATACCCCTTACTAACTTGGTTACTTTTTGCTTTTTTTTTCTTTTGATTATTCACATTCCCCAAGGTTGGTTCGTGCATACTGGCATCGTCGGCATATCACACTAGATCTAGAGGTCCTCAACCTCCTCCTCCACCAAGAGATCCTAAAGGGAAGAACAAAGGAAAAGCAAAAATGGATGATCTGAGTGGTATTAGAAAGGATAACGCCACCATGGCAGAAAATGTCGAAAATTCGGATGGCCGAAGCACTCCAACATAGAATGAACTTGTCTTATGTCTGGAACATAAAATCTTGGAGTTACAAAGAGAAATTGAGCAGGTTCGAAACTTGTCAAACCTCTCTCTCACCCTCAATGTCCCCGACATTAACCAACAAAATCCAACGACACAAAATCAAACGCCCAAAAAAACATGCAAAACCAAAACCTGCCACCAAAACCTCCTGCACCACACTAGTACCCCACACCACCTCAAACCCATAATACTCCCGCAGTACCAACTCCTCAACAACACCATCACCATCCAACGCAATACCCACAAACTACCGCTTATCACACTCCCCAGAACGTACCACAACCTACTCCTGATCCCCAAAACTCAACAAATGACCACCCTTATGCCCAAATTCTTGGAGTCTATCAAAGAAATCCAATATATGTGGAAACCTTAACCCCAAACCCCGCAACAAACCCTATACATACCTGAATCAACCGAGAAGGACCTGCTCATTAAGAATATGGCGGAGGAACTCAAGAAGCTCACTGGCAGAGTTCAGAATGTTAAAGGTGGTCAAAGCATTGAAGGTTTAAATTATGAATACTTGTGCATTCAGCCAGATGTGGAATTGTCGGAGGTTTACAAACCTCCTAAATTTGAAATGTTCGATGGAACTGGTGACTCGAAAGAGCATATGAGGACATATTGTGAGAAGCTTGTAAGAGTGGGCAAAAACAAACAAATCCGTATGAAACTGTTCTTGCGAAGACTCACATGAGATCCATTGTATTGGCATATCAGCTTGAACCCGAAAAAGTGGGTTAGTTGGGTAAGCATGGCGTTAGACTTCATGGACAGATTCAGGTTCAACACAAAGAACGCACCAGATGTTTTCTACATTCAAAACCTCAAGAAGAAGCCAATAGAGACCTTCCGCGACTATTCTACTCGGTGAAGATTTGATGCTGCAAAAGTAATGCCAGCGCTCGAAGAAGAACAAATGAACAAGTTCTTCGTCAAAGCTCAAGACTCGCAGTATTATATTAATGGTTATTGAGAACCACAAATTCTCCGACATTATCAATCTAGGGGAAAGAATAGAAGAAGGGATCAAAAGTGGGATGGTGACAAATTTTGAGGCGCTGTAGGCCGCGAATAAAGACTTGAAATCGGGAGGTATTTCAAATAAAAATGAATTAAATGTTGTAATGGTAGCCCAAGGTCCTAAGTCTCCTCTCACATACCAAACACCTCCACCCACATTTCAACCTTCACCCCCCAGATACCAACAACATGCTACCATCTACCATGCCTATAACACTCAATCCGCACCGCTCGCCAAAACTACTAAAAACCACAACCAAACTTCGACCGCAGACCACCTATACAATACACCCCGTGCTGAGCCCATAGACTAACTATACAAGAGATTGAAGGTTGCTGGTTATGTCACCCACATCCCTGCCATTGCTATAGAGAATTCTTCTCAGTGGATTAACCCCAACAAGACATTTGCATATCATTCAGGCATGAAGGGTCATACAATTGATGAGTGTCGCACACTGAAATACAAGATTCAGACACTGATCGAAAACAAGGTCATACAGGTAAAGGAAACTACACCAAATGTGTGTAACAATCCTCTCCCGGATCACACGGGTGAGGGAGTGAATGTAATAGAGACTAATAAATAATGGGATCCATAAGGGCTAATCAGACTCATTCGAGAGGGGGATGATTCTAAGACGTCTCCGGTCACCCTCACACCAGTTGTGGTACAAACCCAAGCACCGTTTGAGGTCAAAGTAACTGCACCCTTCACTGTGATGGTAGCTGCCACACCATCCTACAAGTGTGATGCCATCCCATAGGACTACAAGATACAGGTGCAGCACAAGGGATGACTAGAACTGGTCGAGTTTATACACCTGAAAACATGGGAGGAACAAGCAAGAAAGCCACATCTAAGCCGCATATTGTCGAGACGGGTACTGATGACCTTTGGATAAAGTTACAAGCAAGAGAATACTCTATTGTTGATCATCTGAACAAAACTCCTCCTCAGATATCCATCTTGCCACTGCTGCAAAACTCCGACATACACAGATATGCCTTGATGAAAGTGTTGAGTGAAGCTTATGTACCCATCAAATCACTAGTGGGGAGATGGCCAATATGGCCGGGCAGGTACTGGAGAGCCATAAAATCACCTTTCATGAAGGTGAGTTACCACCAGAGAGACTAAGTCACAACAGGGCATTACACATCACAGTGCGATTTGAAGATAAATTCATCGTCAGGGTCCTAATAGATGGAGGATCCAGCCACAACATATGCCCACTAACTACTCTAAAGAGGTTGGATAAAGGTCTGTACGAGATACATATGGGAAGAATGAATGTGAAGGCATTTGGTGGATCCCAAAGAGCTACAATCGGAGAAATCAACCTCAACCTACAGATAGGCCCGACCTGGTTTGATGTCGAGTTCCAAGTGTTGGATATATATCCTACCTACAATTTATTATTGGGACGACCCTGGATACATGGAGATGGGGCAGTTTCTTCTACTCTACATCAGGCTATGAAGTTTGAATGGAATTATCAGGAAGTGATTATCCATGGGGATGAAAGTAATCCCATCTACACCAATCAGACCGTTCCAGTCATCGAGAATAGGAAGAAATTGGGTGGAGAGATGTATCATCACATTGAGCGAGTCAACACAATTGAAAAGGATCGATGGTGGAGTAACAATATAGAAAGCATACTACTATGGACAGGGTATGAACCTAGTAAGGGTCTCAGTAAAAACCTTCAAGGAATCACCAAATAGGTACAACCAAAGCGTCATGGATCAACCTTTGGGCTTGGATATGAATATACTTGGAAAGAATACCAGGATTAGTCGCCACCATGGCGTGGTCCTTATTATCTATTGGAACAACCGGTACCACCTCTGCATCAAACATTCCAACAAGCAGACATAATGTGGGGATCTAAGGAAGATGAAGTCTTAGCTGGAATGAGGAAGTTATTTCTAGATGAAGATAATATGGATTGCAGTGCGATAGTTGAGGAGGAGGAGGAGGAGGAGGAAGACCTTATCATTCAGACCGTGGAGAAAGGAGTTATTCTCAAGAACTATACTCCTGCACCATCCTGGGCCCGTCAAGTTCCTAGGTAGCTTGGCAAATTAGCATCAATTAGTTTAAAATAGTTTTGAGCATTTAAGACATTTTTAGTATTTTGTTTTGAAATAATTGCTTGATTCATCAAGCTGCATTTATTGACGTTTCTAAAATTTTATTAATGCATTACTACTTTATGTATTTATTATTATTCACTACATTTTTTTCTTTCCTTACAACATTATTATTACCTATCCTGATGAACCTACATTAGTGACGTGTAATGAGACAACACAACATAAGGATAGTGATTCGGAGGATCTGGAAGATAATACAATACCTGAGGAAATCGCCAAAGAGGTGGAAATTTTTGAAAACAAACCAAAGTCTAACTTGGATGAAACTGAACCAGTTAACTTAGGGGATTCACAAACGATAAAGAAAACACGCATAAGCATTCATCTATCACCGTCAGAGAAAGAAGAGTACATAAAATTCCTAAAAGAATATGAAGATATCTTTGCATGGTCCTACGATGATATGACGGGTTTGAGCACATCTATAGTAGCCCACAAGCTACCCATTAATCATACATGTCCGCCAGTAAAACAGAAGCTCAGAAAGTTCAAGCCGGATATGAGTTTGAAGATAAAAGAGGAGGTCACCAAGCAAATCAAAGCCAAGATTCTTAGAGTGGTCGAGTACCCGACTTGGTTGGCCAATATTGTGATAATTCTTAAGAAAGATGGGAAAGTCAGAGTATGTGTTGACTACCGAGATCTAAATAGATCAAGTACCAAAGATGATTTCTTGTTTCCTAATATACACACACTAATTGATAACTGTGCCAAACATGAACTTTAATTCTTTGTAGATTGTTTCGCAGGGTACCATCAGATATGGATGGATGAGGAGGATGCTGAAAAGACAGCCTTCATAATGCATTGGGGAATATATTGTTATAAAATGATGCCATTTGGTCTGAAGAACGCCAGATCCACATACATGAGATCCATGACAACCATTTTCCATGACATGATACATAAGGAGATAGAGGTGTACGTGGATGACGTTATCATCAAATCTAAAAGGAGTACGGACCACATAGTAGATCTGAGGAAGTTCTTCGATCGACTTCGAAGATACAATATGAAACTGAATCATGCAAGTGTGCTTTCAGAGTCCCCACTGGAAAATTTTAAGGATTCATCGTCAGTCGTAGAGGGATTGAGTTTGACCCGTCAAAAGTCAAAGCAATCCAAGACTTTCCATCTATGAAGAATAAGAAAGATGTGATGAGCTTTTTAGGGCGTCTCAATTACATCAGTCGCTTCATAGCACGATCAATCGTGATATGTGAGCCAATCTTCAGGATGCTGAGGAAAGATGTTGCAACAGGCTGGATTGAAGAATGTTAGAAAGCCTTCGACAAAATCAAAGAGTATTTGTCTAAACCGCTCGTTCTGGTCCCGCCAGAGCCAGGAAGACCCCTGCTACTTTTTTGTCCGTACTGGACGGAGCTTTTGGTTGCATTTTGGGACAACATGATGATACTGGAAAAAATGAGCAAGGATATATTATCTGAGCAAGAACTTCACGCCTTACGAAGCCTGGTACTCTTTGCTAGAACGCACGTGTTGTGCTTTGACATGAATAGATCAGAAGTTGAGGCATTATTTCTATGCATACACTACATATCTCATATCAAGGATGGATCCGCTGAAATACATCTTTCAGAAGCCCATGCCTACGTATAAGTTAGAAAAGTGGAAAATATTGCTGAGTAAGTTCGACATCGTCTATATAACTCAAAAGGCGGTCACGGGGCAAGCATTGGCGGATCATCTGGCAAAACATCCCGTAGACGGAGAATACAAATCATCGAAACGTATTTTCCCGATGAGGAGGTGTCGTTTGTAGGAGAAGATATCCGAAGAATATGATGGTTGGAGAAGGTTCTTCAATGGAGCAGCAAACTTCGAAGGAGTAGGTATCCGAGTTGTCTTAGTATTAGAAATCGGCCAACATTATCTGGTATCCGCAAAACTTAAGTTCCCATGAACCAACAATATGGCGGAGTATGCGTCCTGCATCTTGGGACTCTGGTTGGCCATTGACATGAATGTTCAGGAGCTGCTGATAATCGGAGATTCAGATCTTTTGGTGCACCAGGTTCTAGGAGAATAGGCAACAAAGAACACCAAAATATTGCCATATTTGCACTGCGTACAAGAGTTAATGAAGAGGTTTACAAAGATAGAATTCAAACATGTTCGAAGGGTTCAGAATGAGTTCGAAGATGCATTATCCACTTTATCTTCCATGATACAACACCCATCCAAGAATTTCATCGATCTTTTCCCCATAGGAATTCATAAGCAACCAGCTTATTGTGCTCTTGTTGAAGAAGAGAGTGATGGAAATCCGTGGTTCCATGACATCAAGGAATATTTGGCAAAGCGAGAATATCCAGAGCACGCTACCCATACTCGAAAGCGCACGCTTCGAAGGTTAGACAACCATTTCTTTCAAAGCGAGGGAAGTCTGTATAAAAGGACTCTAGACCTGGGATTATTACGGTATGTCGACGCCAAGGAAGAATCCAGATTGCTCGACGAAATACATGCCAGAATCTGCAGAACGCATATGAAGGGGTTCACCTTAGCCAAAAAGATACTACGAGCGGGGTATTTCTGGATGACTATGGAAACAGACTGCATCAAGTATGTTCAGAAGTGCTACCAATGCCAGATACACGCTGACATGATATGAGTACCACCTAATAAACTAAATGCAACAAGTTCACCTTAGCCTTTCTCGGCTTGGGGTATGGATATCATCGACCTGATCGAACCCGCTGCTTCGAATGGGCATAGATTCATTCTAGTGGCATAGACTACTTAATAAAATGGGTTGAAGCCGCATCTTACAAAGATGTAACTAAGAAGTTCGTAGTAGATTTTGTTCGAGACTGCATTATTTGTCGGTTCAGAGTACCAGATTCAATCATCACTGATAACGCTGCCAATCTCAACAGTGATCTGATGAAGATCATGTGTGGAACTTTCATGTCACGACCCCAAATCTAAACCAGCCGTGATGGCGCCTATCATTGAACTAGACCAGCTAAAACTACACTCAAATCGTAATAATATTCCATTTACATCTTTACTAGACTGATAACCTATAAAGGTTACATTTAAATATTTTATAACAGATAAAGTTACACCGAATATTAAATACAACCCCGAGATCCCGAAGTCACTGTTCATGAGCATCTACATAAAATATACAACTCAAAAAAAGATATAAACTCTATAATAGTAAGCAGGAGAGATCAGGATTGCGGACGCGTGCAGCTACCTCGCAAATCTCTGAAAAATCTCTGGAACAGATACGTAGCTCACTCAGCCCTAACACCTGGATCTGCACACGAGGTGCAGGGAGTAATGTGAGTACGCCAACTCAGTAGTAATGAAAATAAATCAGGTCTGAGCAGTAAGAAACATATAAAAACCAAATCATCAATTCACAATAAGCACAACCTTTCTTTCCAACAAGGTATACGTTAAATCATCACGCTTAAAAGTCGATTTTAGTAAAAATCATTTGGAAATATACTTGCTAATAGTTTCAACATAACTTTCAAGAAGTTAAGTGTAAAAATGATGAAAATCATAAAAATCCCCTCGGGAAAAACATATTTCATAAGTTAAGAGTGAAAGTGGTAAAATCATAAGTAGCCCCTCGGGAAAAAACATGTATCAGAACCTGCCCCTCGGGCATGCCTCACGATCACTCATAATCAGCCCCTCGGGCATACCTCACAGTCACTCCTAATCAGCCCATCGGGCATACCTCACAGTCACTCATGCCTCCCAATCACTGGTCACTCGTCACTCGTCACTCGTCACTCGCACTCAGTAGGTACTTGCGCTCACTGGGGGTGTGTACAGACTCCGGAGGGGCTCCTTCGGCCCAAGCGCGAATATCAAGCCACCTCGTGGCATATCATAGCCTCAGAATTAGGCCCTCGGCCTTACTTAGTCAGAAATTCTCAAAAGCCCCTCGGGCGTATCAGTAAAACGGGATACTCGACCCAAAACATCATTTTATATCTCAAAATAGTGTACATACAGCTGAGTTTCGAAATCAGTTAAACATAACATGACTGAGTGTAAATCATAAGTCAACACAGTGAGGAAAATAGCAGTAAAAGCTCCCAAGGGGTCTAAATAAATCGGCACGAGGCCCCAAACATGGCTAATAGCCCAAATATAGCAATAGTTTTTAGAACACAATTTAACATATAATTTAGAGTAAAAATACGCAACTCAATAGTTGTCGCGGAGAGGACCAAGTCCAATCCAAAAATCAGTGCACGCCACATACTCGTCATCCGACATGTGCGCCATTCGAAAAACAGTGAGAAATACGAAGTCCGGGATTTCATACCCTCAGGACAAGATTTATAGTCATTACTTACCTCTACCGGGCTATAATACTAATCCGCGATGCTCTTGCCCCTCAATTCGGCTCCCGATTTCTCCGAATCACCAAAACTAGATTAGCATCATCAATATACTCTAAAGGAACAAAACCCAATCGAAAGCTGTCAATTTTTAAGCACAATTTTCCGAAATTTGCCAAATTCGGCCCCCGGCCCACGTCTCGGAATCCGATAAAAATTACATCACAAGAATCCTTATCCTCCCACGTGTCCGTACATACCAAGAACATCAAAATCTAACCACAATTTCCCACTCAAATCACCAAAAGAAATTTCCAAATTTTTCCTCCCATTTCCCCCAAATTTTCTACTTAATTCCTCAAATTTCATGGTGAAAATCAAGACAAATTCATGAAATTAAACCAAAAATGATTGAAGAACACTTACCACAAGAATCCCACTGAAAATCTCGTCCAAAATCTCCTTCCCCCGAGCTCTCAATTGGCAAAATGAGTTATGGCCAAGAATCCACGAAATTAGAACTGAAACTGTCTGCCCAGACTTTTACTCTGTGCGATCGCGGAAAAAGGCACGCGATTGCGAAGAAAAAAATGCTGCCCAACCAAACTAACTCTATGCGGTCGCAGAAACAACTATGTGATCGCGTAATGCCACTCCTCACAACAATGCAATCGCGACCAGCTTTATGCGATCGCATAGATCAATTCGATCCTCTTACTGCCACTACCAGTCCTACTATGCGAACGCAAACATCTCCATGCAAACGCATTGACCAGTTTGCTCTACCCTTCGCGATCGCACTCCTAACTACGCGATCGCACTTCACAAAATCCGCCTGGCCTCAACTTACTCTACGCGATCGCGGATGAACTCACGCGATCGCAGTGAACAAATCACTGCTACTAAAACACTAGAAAAACCAGCAATCTCCCAAAGACAAAGATGTCCGTTTGAGCATCCGAAATACACCCGAGGCCCCTGGGAACTCAACCAACAACATATCCCATAATATCATTCAAACTTATTCGAACCTTCGAAATACCAAAAACAACACCAAAACACCAAAATCACATCAAATTCAAGCCTATGAACTTTGAAATTTCTAAATTTCGTCAAAGATGCCGAAACCATCCAAAACACGTCTGATTGACATTACGAACATGCTCCAACTTTCGGAATTACATTCCGACCCCTACAACCTATTTTCCACTGCCGACCGGAAATCGACAAAAACTAACTTTCGCCAATTCAAGTCTAATTCTTCACCGGACATCAAAACCACATTCCGAACACAGTCCTAAGTCCCAAATCACCTAACGAAGCTATCCAAACCATCAAATTCTGTATTCCGAGGTCGTTTACCAATACGTCAACTTCCGGTTGACTTTTCCAACTATTGAACCACGATAAAAGGCTAAGTGCCTCATTTCTCTCAAAAAATCGCTCTGAACCCGAGCCAACCAATCTAACACAACGTAATGAAGCTGAACTACATATAATGAAGCAGAAACAAGGGAAATAGGGCTAAAATATCGAACGACCGGTCGGGTCGTTACATCCTCCCCCACTTAAACATACGTTCGTCCTCGAACGTGCCAAGAGTTGTTCTCCGACACCATCGAACTGCATCGTCGCCTACCATGCACATACTCCGGGGGGATCCCACGTCACCCTATCCCATTTAGGTCCAATAGCACAACACAGTTGAAATTTTGAAATCCAACCTGACCCATAAACCTTAGAACCAAATTTCCACTTCTGATGTAATATTCAAGATCAAAATTCCACAACTATAAACTGAACAAGTCTGAACCTGCTGGATCAAGCAATATCCGTAACCCAAGATGCAATCACACAATATACCACATGACTCAAACACTCGTGGCGATAACTCCTAATCACCATAGCTGCTCAATACAACCTAATACCGGTACATAACCTCTTATTAAGAAATGCCTCGCTCTAACACTTTCATATACGTCTGATGATGAAGGAAACACATAGAAACTAACAACCATTCGTCTGATCAGTCAGACATGAAGCTCCCCCTTCCCAAACAAGAATTATAGCAGATTTCTAAGCCGACTCCCGATATTTATCCTTCCAACTATGATGTAGACAATTCTGAAAATATTCATTCTAGGTCCAATAACCTCTTCTCATCCATCATGACCACTCTGATGACATGGCACATCGATACAATTCGAAGCCAAAACATGTGCAACTCGTGCCCTTAATAGCAACATCCCAATGAAATCAAATTATATAAAAGATTCACATGATAGGAATATCCTGCCATTAACAATTACCATCACAACATCATGCTAAAAGCCTGGCTCACATCGTAAAAATCAACACACACGAATCCAATGCCAAAGGTCATACCCCTACATAACTCTGCTACACTGCGCGATCTTATCCAAACACTGGTCCAAAATATTTCAAGCCACCTTGCCCAAAATCAATAACCATTCGAAATTCAACATCAAGTACTCAAAGTGCATTTCCATAACCACGGGGAAACCGGGCGATACCATGCCACACGAATCAGAAGGTACATAACTAATACATCTCAACCCCGTAACACCCAATTACTTACCTTACTCAAATCTAGCTATAAAGTCCAATTAGAAACGCACCATATGTGCATATAACCAATAATCACCACTCCCCGCAACACCAAAGGGTAACTCATAGATCACTCAAGAACATGAATAAACTCCATCACAATCAGATGGTACATTCCTCAACAATAGAAATTCGGAGTCAGCAATTCCGACCCGGTGCAGAACACACACTCTACGGGCCTACCAATAACCCTGAATCAATTCTGGTCACCCACAACAGATAGATAACTTATCGAAAAGTTCACAAGAAATCACATCAAATTCAAGCCTATGAACTTTGAAATTTCTAAATTTTGCCAAAGATGCCGAAACCGTCCAAAACACGTCTGATTGACCTGAAATTTTGCACACATATCCAAAATGACATTACAAACCTGCTCCAACTTCAGACTTCCATTCCGACCCCGACAGCCTATTTTCCACTGCCGACCGAAAATCGCCAAAAACTAACTTTCGTCAATTCAAGCCTAATTCTACACCGGACATCAAAACCACATTCTGAACACACTCCTGAGTCCCAAATAACCTAACGACGCTATCCAAACCATAAAATCCACATTCCGAGGTCGTTTACCAATAAGTCAACTTCCGGTTGACTTTTCCAACTACTGAACTAAGATAAGAGGCTAAGTGCCTCATTTCTCTCCAATAATCGCTCTGAACCCGAGCCAACCAATCTAGCACAACGTAATGAAACTGAACCACATATAATGAGGCAGAAACGAGGAAAACGGGGCTAAACTCTCGGAACGACCAGCTGGGTCGTTACACTTCAAGATCAAGCATAAGAACTCCACAACATACAAGAACATCAGGAAGATATTGAGGAAAATGGTAGATAATTACAAAAAATGTCACGTGAAGCTACCATTTTCTCTGCTCAGGTATCATACTATGGTTCGCACATCGACTGGGAAACTCCTTATTTATTGGTTTATGGTACTAAAGCAATTATTCATGCCGAAGTAGAAATCCCTTCTTTAAGAATTATACATGAAGCTGAGCTCACGATGCAGAATGGGTACAGAGCCGCTACGAACAACAAGATCTCATTGATTAGAAAAGAATGAATGCGGTATGTCACAGTCAACTCTACCAGAACATGATGGCAAGAGCTTTTAACAAAAAGGTCAGACCAAGGCAATTCACACTGGGGCAATTGGTGCTAAAGCGAATCCTCCCAATCCGTACATGATTCATCAGGTACTAATAGGAGGAGCACTCATACTTGCAGAAATGGATGGAGAAATTTGGCCAAAACTTATCAAATCAGACGTAGTCAAAAGACACTGTGTTTAGGATTGTTTGCATTTCTTCATCTAATGTAACAGAACTACGCTTGACCTGATTCTCATTTAAGAAGGGATGCGTAGGCAGCCCTGTGGGTTCGGTCACATCTTAATAGAATCTTCATTTTCCCATGATCAGAAGCTAGGGCAAGATTGCAAGTTTAGTCGACTTGATTGTGTGTGGAACAACCAAAAAGTATTGTCAGAAGTATGCAGTTAAACTGGGGCAGATTTTGAGGAGGACCCTCAAAATTCTAAAGCAAGAAGGTTGCAATGTCTCTAAATACGCCACAGTCGCCGGTTCATCTAAATTATTTGATCTTACATACTATAATACATTTCAAACAACTATATTTTTGCAAAACATTTGTCAAATGCATACATATTTTTCGAAAGATTTGTTTCTATGATAGCCAGATGTTACCCAGGGTAACTCAAACAGGACGTCAATACAAGAAGTCAAAGCAAGGAGTCAAGAATATGAACCAACCTTTCCCCTAAAAAACTCACGATTTTTCTTTGGATGCAGGCACAATGAACACAACAGGAGTATTCGCAAATACATACACACAACAAAATCACTATCTTCGTAACGACGAAGTTGCCAAACGCAAACACATCCAGCTAAGAAATACTTTATTCTCTCAACGTCACTCATCGCTTTTCTAGCATAAGGCTAAGCAATGCCTTTTCTTTGCATGAGGCTAAGCCTTATCTCCCTTCCTTTGCATGAGACTAAGCATTGTCTCTATTTCTTGCATGAGGCTACGCATTGCCTCCATAATTGTATAAGTATAATCATTTCCTTCTTCTGCATGAGACTAAGCATTGTCTTCTTTTCTTGCATGAGGCTAGGCATTGCCTCCGTAATTGCATAAGACTAAGCATTGCCTTTTTCTACTTGAGACTAAGCATTATCAAGAATTGCCTCCGTAATTGCATAAGGCTAAGCACTGCCTTTCCCTGCATGAGACTAAGAATTGTCTCTTTTTCTTACATGAGGCTAAGCATTGCCTCCATAATTGCATAAGGCTAAGAATTTCCTTTCTCTGCATGAGACTGAGCATTGTCTCATTTTCTTGCATGAGGCTAAGCATTGCCTCCATAATTGCATAAGGCTAAGCACTGCCTTTCCCTGCATGAGACTAAGCATTGTCTCCTATTCTTGCATGAGGCTAAGCATTGCCTCCATAATTGCACTGCCTTTCCCTGTACAAGACTAAGCGTTGTCTCTATTTCCTGCATGAGGCTAAGCATTGCCTTTTCATTGCATAGGACTAAAATATTGTCTCCACTACACTGCACAAGGCTAAGCACCACCTTTTATTGCATGAGACTAAGCAGTGTCTCCCATATTTACATCGGGCTAAGCACTACCCTCGTCTCATATAAGACTAAGCCTTGTCTTATATCGTCCTCCCCCACGACTAAGAAGCATATGTCTGCATCTCGTAAGTTGAAAAATCACCATTTTGTTCGAAGGTTTCATAGTCCGAAGGCACCATCCTTATAGCCGGGAGACACAATTCAATGTCATGAGGATACTGCACATCATTATTCAAAGGCGTCATAGTCAAGAGGCACCATCCTCATGGCCTGAGGACACCATTTCATGGCATGCGAATCCCTTATCATACGCTTCATGGCCCAAGACATCATGGTCTAAGGACATCATCTTCATCGTCCAAATATAACCTTCATCGTCCAAAGGGAATCTGTATCATGTTTAAATTTCCGAAATAACCTGTATATGTTCGTATGCACCATTTTTTGAGTTTTGCAGGTATTTCAGGAGGTAACTGTTCTACAAACAGGAGCAATCTTCGCTCCGGTTCCCGTTCACATCCTTTGACTATCTCAAACGTAACTGACATTGCCTACCTTTTACTCCATGACCGTTCAGATATCTACCTTGTGATACAACAGAAACGTTCATTTTGCATTCATGACTCCGCTTACAATACTATCCTACCCAAAAGATCTTTTTCGAAATGTACAATCACTCTTTAACAACTTCATCGGTTTCATCCACCTTTGGATCCAAAACTACACAGTGTCTGATTCCCGTAACACCAGGGATATGTAGGTAACTCAAGAAAAAGGGTTCGGCCTCTAATTTTAAAAACAACATCATTCCTCATCCAAGTTAGACAAAATTGGTCATCATTTTCTTTACCTGATAACTCTTTCATCATTCCCGAGTAAAGATGGGCAGCTGTTGATACCCAATTTTTCCTCATATTTTAAATAAGCGTATATACTTTCAAAAAATTTCATTATTGTATCATTACTTAATTTACAAAATTTATGAGCATTTTTCTATAAATTTCCATAAATTTCAAGCTTTAAACTGATTTTCTCGCATTTAAATTACTGAAATATTTATTAATTGCCTCTTTAAATTATTTTGTGATGACTCAATCATCCAAATTATTATTTTCATACTTATATATGTTTCACATATTTTTCTCTTCATTTCATATAATTATATTAGTATCTTGCAATAATAGCCTATATTTTGTAATTTGTTGCATTTGTCATTTTATTCAAGGTCAAAATGAGTTTTTACATTTTTGTAATCTTCTACTATTTTTTTAAAGTATTAAGTTGCATAAATAGAATTTTTTCTATTTTTATTTAACTATTTTTATGAAATTATTTCCCCTAATCTCTTATTTTAAAATCTGGCCCAAATTAGGCTAATTTCGGACCAATTAAGGTCCAAGCAAACCAGCCCATTCTGATCAACGCCCAGAAGTCCAATACCAAACGACCCAATAGGTCTACCCCAGTCCAAAACCCTACCCAACTCATTTAAACCTCAATCATCGATTAAAAGCGATCAATGGTTCATAACACCTCCCCCTTCTTTCCTTATATCCCCTCACCCAAACCCTAATCCCCATTTCCCTTCAGTGATGCTACACCCCATATTTTTGTACGTGGAAGTAGGTCATAAATAATTTGATATAAGCTCAGAAATGAGATGTTACATCCCCCATTTTCGTACGTTGAAGTTTCGTCGTAAGTTAATCGACGTAAGTTCGGGAATGAGATTTATTTTGGGACTATAAGTATTACGCTATTTCAAACAAGTGATAAGTTAATTCGTGAAGGTGAGAGGGTAAGTGAATCAAAGAAAATGAATCTCGTGAAAGTTTGACATTTTGGAATAAAATATGGCCCGAGCTAAAATATTCGGTATTTATGGACTAGTGCCATATAAAGTACCACATGACCATGATAGTACAATGTATAAAGTGTGTTAAAAGTGAGTAGTACTTTAAGTAATTTGAGATAATTTTTAATTATGTGGATAATTGATTAATTATTGATTGAGTGGGAAGTTAACAAATTAAATTTAATAAAGTCCCTACCCCACGTGGCATCAAGGAACTTAAGATGCAATGACTCTTGGTCTTTATAGTTTGGTAGCATGATTTGGAGAATTTTGGAGAAATAAGCGGGGCCCACAAATCTTAAAGGTTAGGAACTTTCATACATCTTGTAAGTGAGTTACGGATGAAAGTCTCAAAACAAGAATTCATATGACTCTTTTATAAAGTAAGATAGGTTGACATGATTTTCCTTAAGAAAAAATTTCATATGAAATTGCACTGCGTAATAGCAACGGGATTTTACGATTCTAAGTAAGTACGCTGTAATCTTTCTCAAGGATATCATACGGATTTTCCCCTACTTCAATCCGCCATTAGGTGTTGTCGCAATTGACGTATATTAGAGGGATTGTCAAGAGAATCGGCTCAGGTATGTTAAGGCTATCCCATATTTCTTTTGGCATGATCTATACGACACAAACGAAACGAGCAAATGCATAAATGACTTTATTTATAGAATTATTAGAGGTGCCTATGTTCTTGAATTCCCATATGTCTTATTATTCTATTGTCTGTTCATGGGTCTCAAAAAAATACGTAAGTTGAAAAACGTTTACTTCATGATATTACGGACAATATTTCCATCTCATTTCCTATAAGAGTATGATACGAAAAGATACGTTACGTTGGTACTCGGTTGAGTAAGGTACCGGGTGCCCGTTGCGGCCCATCAGTTTGTGTCGTGACAAGCAGACCAAACACTCCCTCCTTCAGAAATCCTAACCTTCTTCTTCAATCTTCTCTGAATCTGACCAAATCATGGGTTCCTTCTGTGATTTTCTTACCGTTTACGTGTTACCTCATTGTTACTTACACAATTATGGTATTACTTAGTACTTGCCCATTTTTGGCAAGTACCAGACTTCGAATCAAGGGAAATCAACTTCAATTTTCAAGATCCAGACGATATTTCATCTATATACGTTCATATCAAGGCTATATGGGTCTGATTCACCAAGATCTTCGGCCAATCTTTGATTTCTGTTAACTAGGGTTTGTCTTGTTTTCTCCTAATCCGATTCAAAATCGATTTTGCATGCTACTCTTTCCTTATTTTTGTGATTCGGTTGATGTTTTCCTTTTCTGATTTTTGGTTAATTGAACACTATAAAAACCCCTCCCCTAACTCCCATAAAATGGACATAAATCTCTGTTGTTATCTCACACTCACTTGTTCTATATTATTCTGAAACTTAGGCGCTTGGCCGGCTGAAAGCCAAGGCCACCAAAATCCTCTCTATCTACCTCCCTAGTGCGAACACTGCTCGGGGCTCGTTTGAAGCTCATGTGAACTCTGACGCACTAAGGGTTGGAGTTTTTTCTGTTGTTCTTACTTTGCTACTGGAACTTGGTGAATCTCTTCTATTTGTTGTTAAATCTGCAAACTGGTAAGTGTTCAAACCCTAACAATTATATTTCTTCCATTTTTGTGTTCATGCTTCTGAATATCTGTGTTATGTGAACCTTTCTAAGCCAATATGATATTGTGCCGACCATGATTTAAATTTCTTCTACAATCCTCCATCAGAACTTGTATGTTCACTCATGTTTAGTTAATTTGGAGGAATTTTGGGTTGTTATGCTTGTTTGATGTTGTCGTGTTTATGTATGCTTAAATTCATACATTGACCTTTTAGTATCGAACCCTTTCTCATACCTCACTTTGAACAATTGTACTGAAACACCTATGGAATTAATGCCTTCCTAGAATATTCCTTAATAAGTCTCTTTCTGCTGAACCATTTATATATATTTTACTTTTACCTTGCAAATTAATCCCTGACCATCCCATGTTACAACATTGTCTTGATATCTAGCCTAAATATGTTTCTCTGATATCTGTAACTCTAATTATTTTATTCCTTTCTTGTCAATCTTGTAATCTTTAGCATTACCTAAGACTTCTAGGATAAATATTCTAATTCTTCTCTTATGTGTGATCAACTGACAGGAGTCCTGATGTCTGCTTGTCATATTAGTGTATTGATGATTTGTTCTTTACCTACCATAAGTTTCTTTGGAATCTTTATGCTATGATCAATTCCCATCATGTTGAGTTTCATGTTCAACCAAATGCTATGTTGGCCAAACTGAGCCACTAGTATGTTGTTATGTTATTTGTATCCATATTCTCATTTAGATCATCATGTTAAAACCTTCATGTGAAATTTGTACTCTACTTGCTTCCTGCTTATGATTATGCTAGATTGTCATTTGATGTTCTTTAGGTTGGTCCTGAATCATGCTTTACTTTGAAACTCTATGTGGAGTGGCTTGCTAGCTATTGTTGCTCAATATTGTCACTTCAAACAATTTTTTTTGGAAATACAAACATGAACCTGTCTCACATATGTCTCATGTGCCTTCCAATTTAATGTTATCTTATCTATGTGCCTTTGGCTTATAGCCGTTGATAGCTATAGCCTTAAGAAGTGAGTGTGTGGACTTAGAGTATGCTTAACTAATTCAGTAAGTAGTCGTTTGGTTAAGTTGTTCATCTGTCACTACTGGATGGGCGAATTATCCACCTCTGCTTTGTATGGGTCTATATATGAGTTTGAAGTTTCTAATTGGCATACTCTAATCTCGAGTCGAGTTTGGGTTTGCTGCCGGTGCGAAGAATAATCTCGTTGAAGGCCCAAACAGTCCTGGGTTGTCTCCTTTTGGGTCTACTCTACTTGTGGGGCTTGTAGTTATTTCAATATTGTTAAACTGAGGCTTATTTTTATTTCTTCTTGGGCTTTAAATAATTTCTAAATAAACAATTAGGGATTTACTGAGGACATGGCGCTACTTCAGCTTACTAAGGACATGATCCTTGATAGGAGGGTGTGGAGGTCGATGATTAAGGTAGAAGGTTAGTCGTAGTTTTTAGTTGCTCGCGGATAGTCTTAGTAGCACACATATCCCTTCATATTCTTATATTTTTATTACGTTATGTGGTTTTGTTCGCATCAGGTATTGTATCCCTTGTTGCTAGTATTTGGTACTACTTATCCTTTATCTCTCCTTTTTTTCCTCTTCCCTCTTTCTTCCTTTCTTGCTATCCATTTCTTCTTATTACCCTTCCTGAGCCGAGGGTCTATTGGAAACAACCTCTCTACCTGTTCGGTAGGGTAAGGTCTACGTACAGACTACCGTCCCCAAACCCACCCGTTGGGAACATACTGGGCTTGTTGTTGTTGTTGTTGTTGAAATAATTCGGGATTTAATGAAATTGGGGAAACGGGTATATTCTAATGCTTGCATAAAAGGGTAGAAAACGTGCCTATAAGTCTATGTGATCTACTTGTTATTCTGTCCAACTTGCCATATACGCTATTTTATTTCACGTATTGTACAATAGCAGAAATCATGCCTACAGGGAATCACACACTCACTCACCTTGTCTATTATCAGAAGTATGAGTTTAAATGCTTTACTTGTTCCCATGTCTACTGCAGTGTACTTACTAGATAATATGCCTATATGGTTATATTAATTTATGCTATATTAATCCTCATCTTATACCATGCCTTTAGGGATCTAACTGATTAACTAATCGACTGCTTCTATTATCCTATTACTTCGCTCACCTAGATAACATGCCTATAGGAATAAGCGATAAATCTGCCAATTATTATTGGAATCTAGCTATAAACACTGCTACTCATTTAGAAAGCATTCCAATAGGATCAAACGAGAGTAATTCTGAGTTTTTCGATGGTTATCACTGCCCCTTTGCGCAAACCACTTAGGGATCATGTCTATAGGTTTTATAATCTGTAATTTCGATAATTCAAATAGAAGCACTGCCCTGGGACTTTCTTAAATTGAGTAGTCTCTTAGAAACCATGTCTATAGGCTTAAAGAAACACCTCGAATTTGAAACTACCTATAATGTGAAATATGCCCGCGTGTTTCTATATGTGGAGGCTAACTTGGGCCTTGATTTTATTTATGTGAAGTCCTATATGTTTTGAATGTCACTTAGTTTTTACTATTTTGATAAACCTAAGTAAAGTCTAGAACCACCCAAATAGTATGTCCAAAGCTTTCTGGACCATAGGCATGGGACGGGTAGTGCACATATAGGATGCGACTTAGAACGTAACTAGAACGCTTTAGGTAAACAACCTCAACATAGTAATCAGATAGCAGGAGGTGATAGTCTATGTTTGCTGAATAATATGAGAAAATCCTATCTAAAAAGAGTGTCGAAGTATTATTATGTTGCACAAGGTGATCCTTTAGGCTAAAAAAACATAGGACCCCCTCCCCCTCCTTAATACACTTAGTCATTTAATATAGACCGTTATAGTTGTATCCTTGTAGTCATTAAGATTTGTACCAATACTCATTGTGTTATAATGAAACTCTTTGACTTTTATATTTCTCTTTGTTATTTGATCACCTAGCCTAATCCACATAGTCTTAAGTTCAGTCAGGCCCACAGTTGTGGACCTCGAAGAGTGCCTAACACCTTCTCTTTGAGTTAATTTGAGCCCTTACCCAATCTTTGGTAGCATCTACTAGTTAAAACAAATTTATTTGCATAATAGGTTCCCTAAAGAACCTCAAAAACCATTAGGTGGCGACTCTTCTCTTTTACTACTTCCTTAAAAGAGTTGTCACATGTCGAAGCCCGATTTTGCGAGAAAAAGGGGTGCGACTGGAATACCTACATTTTGGTATTTGTGGACTATGTGTCAAAGTAGGTTGAGGCCATTTCTCTACCCAATAACGAAGCTCGAAGTGTGGTGGCATTTTTGAAAAAGAACATCTTTACAAGATTTGGTACTCCAAGGGTCATTATAAGTGATGGGGGATCGCACTTTTGCAACAAAGATTTTGATACCTTACTTACCAAGTATGGTGTCACTCACAAAGTCTCAACCCTCTATCACCATCAAGAAAGCGGACAAGTGAAGGTCTTTAACCGGGAGATCAGGAGTATTTTGTCCAAGATAGTGAATGCCAACCAGAGGGATTGGTCGAAGAAACTTGATAATGCTCTATGGGCTTATAGGACGGCTTAAAAAACACCGATTGGGATGTCTCCATACCAGTTGGTGTTCGGGAAAGCTTGTCACTTTCCGGTAGAACTTAAACACAAGGCCGTGTGGGCATTGAAGAAGCTTAATCTTGAGTGGGATGTCGCCGCCAACTTAAGGGTGGCACAATTGAATAAGCTTGATGAAGTCCGGTACCACGCATATACAAGTTCTTCCTTATAAAAGGAGAAGATGAAGTACCTCCATGACAAGTATGTCCGGAACAATGAGTTCAAAGAAGGTGATCTTGTGTCTTTGTTCAATTCTCAGTTACGAATGTTTCCGGGCAAGTTGAAGTCTAAATGGAGTGGTCTGTTTGAGGTTGTGAATGTGAAACCCTTTGGTGCATTAGACTTTAAGAATGAAAATGATGAATTGTTTACAGTCAATGGTCACCAGGTGAAGCATTATTTAAGAAAAGTTGATGATGGCCACGTCGTTGCATTGATTCATTTCAAGTGATTGATGGTGACCAGCGTCGTGCCACGACGTTAAATCAGCCGCTTCTCGGAAGGCAACTCATGTCTCTTTTTTATTTTTATTTTTCTTCTTTTTATAGATAGGTTTTGTTTTGTTCTAACTGGTATTGAAGTAAATTGCAGGAATGAGTGTGCTTTGCATGAACTGTGCTCGAAAAAATGGCTAAGTGTTGAAAAAGTATGGATCACAAATTTATTGTGTGGGCTGTGAAATCTTGATTGACACAGCATAAGGAATCTACGACCGCACAACTGGAGACCCAAAAATTAAAACTCTCTAAAGTTTGAAATTGCAGAGAAATGGCCAATCCGCGGTCGCACTTGGAAATGTGCGGTTCGCACAAATATCTGCGGCTGCACCTAATTTTGTGCGAACCTCAGATCTTCAGTGGCACCAGGTAAAGAGTGCAGACCGCACACAAAATTGTGTGGCCGCACTCACCCGCACATTTTGACCTAATTTTGTCAACCTATAAATAGGCCCTCCTCTCACTGTTCCAAATTTTACGCACTTTGAACTCTTGACACCAAAGCAAGCACAGTGCACAAAAATTGCTTCAAACATCACACTCATTTTATCATCCTAGATTCTCCCCTGCATCCTCCATCACTGGTATGTTCAATTCATGTTTAGATTTTTAAAATTTACTTAGTTTTTGTTCTTAATTAGTATAGTTATTTTTAGTCCTAAATGTCAGATAATTCATCATGTGTTCTTAAAGTTGTGTGAGTAACTTCATATGTACTCATTGGGGGTTGGGTAAATTATGTACCATGCCTATATTGCAAATACCATTTCCAAATTGTGCTAAAATTGCTATAGCCAAAGTTCACTATCGATGGATTATGAATTGTGCGGCCGCACATGAAATTATGTGGTCCGTAGGTCCTTAGTTTTAGGGAAAGTCTGTGCATTCAATGTGCAGACCGCAGTCAAATTGTGCAGTCCGTAGAAAATGATCTGCGGCTACAGAAAAATTTGTAATTTCAGAGAACTGGTATTACTGGGCCTGGAATTGTGCGGCCACACTCACAATTTTGTGCCTCGCACTTCAAATGTGCGGCCGCACTTCGAAATTGTGCGGTCCGCACAAGGCGTTCTGCGGCCGCACTTTCCCCTTTGTATATTGTTTTGTCTGCAACTTTTTATAGCATGTTTTTGAACTTTAATTGACTCATATTGCTTTGTATTGCAGACAATTGTTTGATCCAGAGGTCGTTGTGATACTTCTAAAGGGAGGGTGAAACCTCCCGAAGCTGAGGCAGGGGTACTCAACCACTTGCAGTACAGAAAGGAATATCAAAGAAGCCAACCACCACAGGGAGAGGAAGGTCCACAGAGCCCGCTGAATCCAGCTCTTATGTCCCGTCTAGGGAAGTTTCTGAGGGCCACTCTATATAGGCACATCTTGAGGCTCAATCTCAACCACCACAGTTCCATGGAAGATTCCAACTCCGCAATGAACCCTCCACCTCAGCAAGCTCTTATGAGGGTTCAGACTAAGGCATCTAGGTTTCAGAACCCTCATCTACACACACTCTCGCTACACTAGTCGCAGTGGATGATGATGATGATGATATTCCAAATGATGGTAAATGGGGTTAAACTAGAGTGGCCTGCCTAGAGAGGTCGAAAAACAAGGTGGTTTGGGAAGACAGTTTCGTGAGCCTGATAGCATTTACAAAATTCAGAGAGTGGTGGCCCTAGATATCACTCACACTTGAGCGACAGTTTCTTTTAAAGGATTTGGATAGATTTAATCCAATGTGGCTAAACAATTCAGGGAGAAAAATGATGGACGTAGTTATTTCAGAGTGTTATGAATGCCAAGGAGCATTTAGTACGGGAGTTTTATGCCAATGTGGCACATATTAAGAAGGATACTAAAGTGATCAAGGTGAGGAACCCGAAAGTCAAATTTGATCAGAGCACTCTGAACACCTACTTGGGGTTCGAGGAGGTGGAGCTAGTTCAGTACTTGGAGAAGTTTACAATGGGTGATGCAGCTCGCCCTTCGTTAACAGAGATCTTGGCAGCTCCAGGACCACCACCACAATGGATCACAGCGGGGTTCCCATTGCACAGGCCACCCTCAACTTGAAGCAAAAGAGTGGTAAACATTTGTGTGCAGCGGCATAGATCCAAGCCAAAATGAGAACAATCTTCCAATCCCCTGGGCAGTCTTGGTGGCATCTATCATGGCCGGGTACCCAATCAATATGGGTGCCATCATATCGGCCAACATGTCAATGGTTGTCAGACAGAGTGAGGGTTATTACCCGTATCCCAACGCCCTCATGGAGTATCTCACGGATATGGGAGTGGAGCCCAGGAGCTTTGATACAAAGGTTTGGGCTAAGAAGCCCTTCTCCTGGTATTCTTTGAAGGACCCGAGGAACCCAAAGCTCAAGGGTAAGTCAACTGCTACCGTAGGCCAGTCTGATGAGCCATCGGTGATGGTTGCAGATTCAGCTGTTATGCGTTCTACAACTTGCCTTCAATAGCAGTCGGGCCTTCCACTGGGACATGTGTCATGCCACCACCTCCATCTTCAGGGCCAGCAGCACCAGTATCAGTGCCTTCCTCCTCCACTTATCCACCCACTGTGTTGCGAGTCTCCCAAAAATTGGCGAGTCTCAACAAGTGGATGCAGATAGCTACTGCAAAGCTGTCTAACATATCCAGTGATGTTGCAGCATAGTGTTCTACCCCAGCAGCACCACAGGTTCCTCCGTCAGTGAAGGAAATGTTGAAGAAGATCTTAGATAATCAGAAGACCAGTAGGGAAACCTTGGTGGCATATGGGGGAGCTATTGATGAGTTAGGTAAACAGGTGAAGAAGATGAGGAAATCACAGGCCTCGAAGAAATCACTGGGCAAGTTGAGACGTGATGTGACCAAGATAGCAGAAACTGGTGATCTTCCATTTTATTTATTGATGGAGACAGATACATCACTACCAGCAGTACCAGCAGCACCATCAGCACCAGTGGCACCAGTTGGCCAGTCTAACGAGCCAGACCTTGCTTCCCACACTGGTGAGGAGGTGCTTCAGATGTTCACCAACCCCGCTACTCCCTGAGTAGAGGATGATAAGATCCAGTTGGAGGAGCCTAAGGGTGGTGATACTGCTATGCACACTAAGACCACATAGGCAGTTCTCATCTACTCTCTTCCCCACCTTATTTTTATTTTTGTTAAGCATTAAGGACAATGTTTGTTTTTATTCAGGGGTGGTCTATTTTGATTGATTTGATATGACATTGGCATGTAATAGCTATAGTACTCTCTTTTTATTTTTATTTTCTTTTTCATTATGTAGATATTCTTCCCTCTCTATTGATGTATATATTCTCTTTCCCATTCTCGGTTTGTATATTCATCTTTTGCTTTCAGTAGTTACTTCATAGCTTCTTTATTTTGTTTCTTAGTAGTTTAGCTTCTTATTTACTTTAATAGCTTCTTGTTGATTTGGTAGCTTCTTTTTATGTTTAAGTGATCAATAAGCCTTTGGTTTTCTTAATGCCACTGTTCTTTCCAAAGGTGGTTTTTGTGTGAACCGGGTGGCTCTTCCTAATGATGGATGGCATGACAACCTTCTTAAGGGATTGAGTCCATTTTTGATGTTTCGGTAAAAAAAGTAGTAATAATGAATAAAAGGGTCAAGCATGCTTCACTTGGTACCAACACACTTAACTACACGCTTATGGTTAAAAACAAGTTCTTGAAAAGAATTGGCTCTAGTTAATGACCTTGTGACTCTTGTGTTGACTTAGGCAATCATCAAGTAGTTTAGTTGAACCATTAGTGATTTTCAATCTTGAATACGGTTGTTGTGGGCCCTCAACTCTATCCTCTTTAACCATCCAGTTGTGTGAGAGGTGAAATGTTTTGTTGCAAGTCCAAGTACTCGTGCTAATAGTCTAGAACATGCCCCGGATGTGTTTCTAGATGAAATTCCAAGTTTTGCTTGGCTTGAGAAGTGATTGTAGGCTCTCCTTGACCCGTTTTAAAATTTTCCATGGCCCACCAATGATGTTATCCCTAGTCAACACTTTTGAGCCTAAAGCCTTTTCATATGATAACCATGTTACAAGCCTTTATCTGTTTTGTGGTGATCCTCTCTTGGCACCCGAGCTTTCCTTAACACTCATGAGAAACAATTAGCGAAAACATAAGTTTGGGGGAGAGACGAGGAGTTTAAAAGTTGTATCAAGATATAAAAAGAGAAGGAATGAAGAAAAGGAAAGGCAGATAAAAAGAAAGAAAGAACAAAAGAATAATACAAAAAGAAAGTGAATAAAGTGAAGAGTTTATGGGATGCAAAGAAATGTTAAAATGCAAAGCATGGAGAAAGCAAAGGAGGAGAAAATGAATATCATGACCAAGAAAGAGTGATGTCAAGTCTCTCTAGCTCCTCTAAGGAAGAAGAAAATGACTCAAATAATTGACAAAGCATGATCTAAAAAGAGAAAATGGAGTTCTTAAGGAAAGATGAACCCGTTTTATTCTAACATTTCCTACCTTAGTCCAAAAGATCACTACATGCCGAAAAATCCCTACTTGATTTCAAGCTGAGTGAGCTTACAATAGTGGTGATTTACATAAGGGGCAAGCATATGATATTTAGAGATGTACTTGTGACATTCTTTTGAGAGTGATGAGTGAACTTTTCACAAATCATTGAATTGATTGCTTCATTCTTAAGTGAGATCAGCTAACGGAGAGTAGAGGAGGAGGAGTTTGGGATCCACAGTGACCGACATGAAAGAGAGAACTTCCTTGATGAATAAATTCAACTCTTGATGCTCAAGTGTCACATTAGAGCTATTTGTGCTTTAAACATCAAAACATTGTGTATACGGCCAAAATCGGGGAGTCCGATTTTGAGACCACTGTGGCACTCCACGCCCGGCCTTGAGAAGCTCGTAGAAGAATTTGAAGTTTGACCCCAAGGTACACCCCTCGAGAGAGCATATCGGAGGTTCACTGTGGTCAACCTCGGAGCAGTACGAATCGATGATCGTCATGGAAAGGCGGGAACTTCCCAAGGACACGTGGTTAAAGCTGACCAGGTCTGCAAGAATAGTACAAGTCTGTACTGAGCCATTATACAGTTGTACCAATAGCATTTCCTTGTCATAATTAGACATGTACTATGTTGGGATTTTCCTTCCTATATAAAGGGGACCCCTGTCATTTTGTAACACACATGAATATTGAATACAACAAAACATTCTCTGATTTTCTTGCTTAAACGTGCTCAACAATCAGCTTATAGATTTATTGCTCTTTACTTATTGTCTTCATTAATTGTTCTTCATTTAATTGCCCATCATTATCCATAAAAGGCTATCCTCGAGACCCCCAATATCATTGTTTCTTCATCGATTGCTCATTAATGACTTCCCTAGCTCGACCTCGAGGCCCCCTGTTCCAGCGAGCTCGAGGCCCAGCTCTGTGACAACATCGGTTTGCATATCTTACTTTTCTAACTCACACTTAGCAGTCCTTATCTAATAACTAGTATTAAGATAAATCGTGTATTTTTAGAACCACAAAATCACGTATAATTGTTAATACCATTTTCAAGGTAAACAGTTTGGCGCCCGCCGTGGGGTTAAAAATAATAGTGATTGTTTTAGTGTTGGTTTTCTGAAAACACAAGTTATTCTTCACAATTCTTCTTGTCCAAGAATCTTTGATTTCAGGTCAAAAATGTCTAACTCAGTGAATGCACATGAGAACAATGGCCTTGAGGCCCATGGAGATAACAGTATAGCAGCTCCAATCACCGGTGTACCACCACAAAATCCTGGGGTAGTACCACCACCACTCCCCGTCAACGTGGCCTCTCGCAATGCTATGCATATCATAGGATCTGATATTGATGGAACTGTGCGCGAAGGGGACTAACACGAAGTGCAGAAAGCTCCAGCTCGAGAAGAAAGAGAAGTTAGCCTACAAGTCATTTTTGAGATGTTACAAGCGCAGCAAGTGGCTATTGCTCAGCTACAGAGCCATTAAAAAACTCCAAGCACAACAACACAGGAAACAACTCCTCGAGTCGAGTAGGTACCAGAAAGATCAAGAAATAATGGGTCAGCAGCAGACCCCGCTATTATGAAGATGCTCGAGGACCTTTGCCAAAAGAATTGAATCGGGAGAAAAGAAGATAGAAGCTAACGACAAAAAAGTATAAACCTATAACTCGAGAGTCGATCAGATTCTGGGTGCACCTCCGATTTTGAAGGGGGTAGATTCGAAGAAGTTCGTGCAAAAATAATTTCCATCGAGTGCGGCTCCGAAGCAAATTCTGAAGAAGTTTAGAATGCCCGATATCCCGAACTACAACGGGACCACGGACCCCAATGAACATATTACCACTTACACTTGTGGTATAAAATGGGACGGCTTAAAGGATGACGATATTGATCCCGTCTTATTGAAAAGTTCGGAGAAACACTGTCGAATGGGGCCATGATGTGGTATCATAACCTACCCCCAAACTCGATAGACATTTACCTTGTTGACAGACTCTTTTGGGAAGGCACATATTGGTGCCATCAAGGTTGCTACAAGAAAGTCCGATGCCTTCAAAATTAAACAAAGGGAGAACGAGATGTTAAGGGAGTTCGTATCTCGCTTTCAGATGGAGAGAATGGAATTACCACTAGTCTCCTATGACTGGGCAGTGCAGGCCTTCACTTAGGTCTTGAACGACTGAAGTTTGATAGCTTCGAAACAGTTGAAGCAAAATTTGATCGAGTATCCTGTCGTAACTTGGGCGGACGTCCACAACATGTACCAATCCAAAATTAGGGTCGAGGACGACCAGTTGGGAGCCACCTCAAGTTCAATATATCCAAGCAGGATTTTAGCAAAAGAACCAAGGAATGCGGAAAGGGAGCTGAGGCCAAACAAGGAAAGGTATCAGCCGTATGTCGAAGATTGAACAAACGCTTCAAGGCGTAATATACCTCGACATGATCGAAGAATAGACCAAGGAAAAAGCTCCCGAGGACTCATGAACAAAGAAGGGTTCAATAGGCATTCGAGGCTAATGGATGACGCACCTCGATTGACCGAGTACAACTTCAACGTCGACGCTTCAGGCATCGTGTCGGCCATAGGCAAGATCGAGGACACCAGGTGGCCCAAGCCCATACAATCAAATCCTTCCCAAAGGATCCCCAACTTAATGTGTAAATACCATAGCACTCATGGGCACAAGACCGAGGACTAAAGAGAGCTTCAAGAAGAGGTAGCCCGATTGGTCAATGAAGGCACCTTCGAGAGTTCCTCTACGACCAGGCCAAAAATCACTTTCGAGAAAGAGATGACAACAGAAAAAATGAACCATAGGAGCCACAACATATCATTCACATGATCATCAGAAGGGTCGACGTCCCATAAGGTTCCATGTTCAAGCGCACAAAAGTATCAATCACGAGGTAAAAGCGAACTCGGGACTATATACCTGAGGATAGCCTTGTATTCGGTGAGGAAGACATCGAGGCCTTATCCCAGACTCATAACGACGCACTGGTAATTTCTTTCCTTTTAAATAAGTTTCAAATTAAACGTGTGCTTGTGGATCAAGGTAGCTCGTCCAACATAATCAGGTCGAGGGTTGTGGAGCAGCTCGGGCTGCTCGACCAAATCGTGCCCGCCTCTCGAGTCCTGAACGGATTCAATATGACAAGTGAGACAACGAATGGGGAAATCATCCTCCCAGTTAACGTGGATGGTACGATTCAAGATACCAAGTTCCATGTCATCGAAGGTGATATGAGATACAATGCCCTACTCGGGAGGCCATGGATTCATAGCATGAGAGCGGTGCCATCAACTCTTCATCAAATGATGAAGTTCCCAACAAAGGACGGTGTAAAAATGGTGTATGGAGAGCAGCGTGCAGCAAAGGAGGTGTTTGTTGTACATGACGTGGCACCGGCGCCGACCTCTTCCACCTCGGAGAAGTCCGAAGACAAGCAGGTAGCCAAATAGCAACCGCAGTCTGCAACAGAGGTTGAACCCAAGGAACGGGTGATCGGTGGGCAGTTGTTCAAGGGTGACGGTCAACATTTGAAGAACTTCAACAAGCATCACTCTGAGGGGACGGGTAAAGCATGCATTCGAAAACAAGGTAACAAAATTTTCTCAAAAGACCCATTCCCATTGTCCAACGTCGATCGTTTGATCGATGCCATGGCCTACCATTGAGATCATTACCTTTCTCGATGCTCACCCTGGGTACAATCAAATTCGAATGAACAGAAAAAGACTTCGTCCATCACAAAGTATGGTTCATATTCTTATAATGTAATGCCCTTCGGGATAAAGAACGCGGAAGCCACATAAAACGCCTAGATAATGAGATATTTTAACACCAAATAGGTAAACCTATGGAATTTACGTTGATGGCATGCTAGTTAAGTCCCTGCGCGCAGAGGACCATTTGACTCCCTTGCAGGTAGCGTTCGACATCCTCAAAGGGTATAACATGAAGCACGACCCCTAGTGTCGATTCGGATAAGTACTCAAGTTTCATGGTGTCAGGCAGAAGAATCGAGAACAATCTCGATAAAATCAAGCCCACCGAGGACTCAAGACTCCGCTACTTCGGAGTCAGGGACTTAGTCCTGAGGAAAATCACTTTCAACGCTCGAAACCCGAACAAACGAATAAAGGGTCGTACCCCATCCTCGAAAGTAATAGGCAAAAGGCCCTTCAAACCTAACGTTGTGGAAGGAAAACGGCTGCCAACCAACTAGAACATATTAATGCACAAGCGCTATCATCGCTAAGATCGGGTTTTATCCTAAACGGGTTTTACCGACAAGGTTTTTAATGAGGTGACACAAATATGCTACTTAAGGAAAACTCGACAAGTATCCAAGGCTTCTTTCCAATCAACCTCGAATACTGGGGGGCATCCCCTCGGAGGATATCTTTTCGAAGGAATCAAGTTATGCCTAAGAAGGCCTCGACAGACCAATGTTGTAATGGGCCAAACGGTCGAATGAACCGTGTCCATGTAGAATAATCAAGCTCCGAACATGTACACGCATATCAAGTAATCAAAGAAGCCTCTTTTCTCATCAAAACGCTTCGTACCTCAAAGAAGTTTACTACTTTCAAGTAAGACGCCTCAAGGCCCGAAAACTCTCGAACACTCGGGACTGTCATCGACAGTCAGCTTATCAAGCCGTCAAAAACTCGATTCGTAAGACCACAATGAGGCAACTTCGAGCTAGTAAGCCCTCCATGAGGCGACATCAAATTTATAAGACCTCGACGAGGAAACTTTGAGCTAGTAAGCTCTCCATGAGGCGACATCAAATTTATAAGACCTCAACAAGGCATACTCAAAATCATAAGACCTTAGAAGAAAGGCATACCCCAATATTAAGTCCGAGGCTATATATTCGACTTGTAAGACCCCTAAAAATGCATACCCTCAATATAGACGCCGAGGTCTTCTCACCCCGGGACTAAAGGCTACGGTCGAACATAAAGACTACATATTAAAAGGCTACGACCGAATCTAACACGGCTCGGAGACGTCCGACTGCCGCCATAAAAGTAAAGGCCTTCAAAATACTTCAAAAAGAACTGGTTAATCAGGCTACCCTCGGCATAAGCAAAGGAGCTTCGATAATATCAGAAAAGGCTTCGAAACAATCAACCTTTAATAAAATATGCTTCGAAACATCAGCCTTCGAGAAAACGTCACAAGGTACTCACTTACTGTCGCATATCGACTTATAATCGAGGTTCTTATTCGAACCATCAAAGATTCGGACGAACACAAAACATGCCAAGGCATAACAAAAACTTTAAAAGTCTTTAGCCGAAATAGGGGAAGACTATAGCTATATTAAAGGTCGAATCGACCCAATCTAAAGAGCCAAAGGGACAATTTGTAAGACCTCAATGAGGCAACACCACACTTGTAAAACCTTAAAAGGGCACAAGCCCGATATCAAGGCCAAGGCCATAATATCAAACTTATAAGACCCCTAAAAGGGCATACACTCGATATGAAGGCCGAGGTTTCGCTCGGGGACTAATCATAAGACCTCGATGAAGCAAAATCGAGCTTATAAGACCTCAACGACAAGCATCAAATTTCAAACCACAAAAGTAGAGACAAAGACAAGACGAAAGATCTCTTTATATAAATTATGGTATAAAGGTACATGTACAACACTCCCGCAGGGAACCTTTTACCTAAAGAAGAGCTAGTCTATCATTATTACTGGGGACTTCGTCTTTTCCCCCTCGGGTACTTTGCCTTCATCAACCCCCTCGGGACTAGCATCTTCGCAAGCTCCTTCCTCTTCGTCTTCAACATCGGCTTCATTTTCGGTAGAAAGGAGGATCTTGGCATTAATCTCGTCTACCTTAGCCTGCTCTATCTCTTCCGAGAGATCAAAGCCCATATCATGAATCTCCTCGAGGGTCTCCCTCCGGGATCTACATCGGGCATACTCATTACTTCTTATCTCTCGATCGGAAGCCTCCCGCAACTTCATCAGAGTGTCAGTAGCATCTTTTAAGTAGACAGTCACCCTCTTATCATCCTTTAAGTGGACCTCTTCAGCTTCGGCTCGAGCCTCTACGACTTCGGCCTTCCTCTTCAAAAAATCTATTTCAAGCTTAGCAATCCTGCTAGTCTGAACCGAGTTGATTTCTCGAGCACTACAAAGTCGTATCTCGAGGGAGGAGACTTTAGCCAAAGCGTTCCTTTTGGCCGAAACATGAAAATCTATATGTGCTTTCAACTCAGTGCGTTCATAATTAACCTGGTTGACTTCGCCCCGAATGCGTTCCAGCGTCTCTGTCTTTCTCTGCAACTGAGATACTGAAATGTTAGTTTCCGAAGATGGGAGAAGAAACCTATATTCCCTCAAAATAGAGGTTACCTATTTCTCGAGGTTGCCTTCATAATCATGACTTTGATTCAACTCCGATCGAAGGTGTATCAGCTCTCTTGACTTCTTATCACAAGGAAGCCTGAGAGATTTCCCCCCATTCAAGGCTTTACAAAACTTAGCCTCACAGCAAAGCAGCTCAGACTTGAGCTTATTGAAGGTCTATGAGAAAGAAGGTTCAGTTAAAAAGAAGAAAGTACGAAGTTGCAAAAGTTATAACGACTTCAAAACTCACCATAGAGCAGAGTCATTGAGCTTCCTCGAAGGTCGATTTTGCATCTATCGGCTCCGTCTCATCGGCCCCAGTAGAGCAACCCGAGGTGCTCTGATTGGGCGGAGGCACGTCGAAACCTATTTCCCTCGGGGTACTTCTTGACATCAGAGAACCAACTTCCAAATCAGGTAATGAAGGGCCTTCGCCCCTTCCCTTTTGTGGAATCTCTCCCTCGAGGCTAGGGGCCTCGAGCCCAGCAGGACCAACAGCCTTGGGAGGGATTCGAGCCATCAATGTCGAATCATCCTCTCCAGGCGCATTGATATCCCCGGAACGACCAATAGATATAAGATCTTCGTCAATGGCAACGTCCTCCTCGCGCCCCCGGGCAGGTCCTGCTTTGCTATGAGAATCCTCGTATTCCGAGGATCTTTTTCTTTTATTATTCTTCCTTCTTTCAGAAGTTGAAGGCCCTTCCTCCTCCTCGAAAGGGGACGGTCTTACCTCAGAATACTCACCAATGCCTGCAATAAAGAAATTAGTGTACGTAAAGGAAAGTACTCCTCGAGAGAAGGACTACACAACACATACCATGATGTTTCGCTTCCCATCTGACCTTCGACAAATCTCGCCACTTGCATTCATCGTAGGTCGAGGAAGCTGCCAATTTGCGAGCCCAATTCGCAAAATCGGGAACCTCATTTGGCATCCACGGGACCGCTACGAAGAAGAAAATGAATCATTCTTACGGAGTCTGGCTCCACCGAGAGCAAAAATGAAAACTTACAACATATTACTTACATTTGAAATTCCATTTCTCGGGGAATGGCAGGAAATCTGCAGGAATGATGTCAGTTGTCCTTGCTCGAACAAACCGACTCATCCACCCTCGATCACTGTCCTCATCATCGCTGGCAATAAAGGTCTTGGCGGATCGGCGTCGTGGTGTAATTACACCTCGGTAATGAAGAGGCCGATACAACCTCATGAGTTGACTAAGAGTGAACTCGATCTCGGCCCTTTCAGCGAAAAATCTCATCATCATCACGATCCTCCAGAAAGACGGATGGATCTGAGCCTAGGTAACTTGATACCTTTGACAGAACTCGAGCACGAGTCAGTCAAGAGGACCCAACGTAAAAGGGTACGTGTACACGTTCAGAAACCCCTCTACGTGGGCCATAATATCCACTTCCCGGGAGGGTACCTATAGCATTACCTTCTCTCCCCATCCTTAGTATCTCCTCACAGCCTCGAGGTATCTCTCTTCTACTGATCGAATGAACCTCGATGTATGTTCTCGATGGCCCGGAACATTGAGAGGCTTCTTTATCATGAAGTCTTTCATAGAGATGAAACAGTTCGAAGTTAGCTCGCCTAACACCGGCGGTGTACCACCGGCCGAGCGGGAAGTAGAGGTGGGGCTTCCCTCTTTCTGGTGAGCGGATTTGGGCATGGTAGCCATGATTCCTTCAAAACAAGAAAGGGAAGATGAAAACACAGGCGAAAGCTTTGATCTGATGCGGCACTAGAACTAGCACAAAAAAAGGAACTCTATAAAGAAAGGTAGTTTCACAAAGCGGCAAAGCCCTCAATGAAAGGAAAGCAAGTATATATAAGAAGAGTGGTAACTATTCATTAACTTTGATAGCCAATCAGCTTCGACAAAGAAATTATGGCTTTTGGGGAAATATGCCGATGGGTCACTTCACGGTCATGTCATAGGAATGATGTCACCACATAGTGTTCGAGGGATAGAGGAGTCTAATCGATTCCTTACCAACCTGACCTAGGGAAGGTATGCAATTGAAATCAGAACAACCCGATCTCAAGGGTCTCTGTTACTCCAAGACCAGGCTCGAAGGAGTTAAATTCAAGTTCCAAGCTTGACTTTTGCATGAACATTAAAAGGAAAAACTTTGAAGACATTAAACGAGAAAATATTTTGCATTCCAAAAATATATTTACAAAAGTGCATGTACAGAACTCCCACGCGGAGCCCACATACAAAAGAAGAATGAGTAAAAAGAACAGAAGTGGCCTAGTCTTCATCGTTGGTACTCCCTGAGCCACTTGCAGACCCCTCATCCTAAGTGGTCGGAGCTGCTGACTCCTCTTCTTCTAATCGGGCATGTGCAAGGGTTCGAGCCAGTTTGATCTCGGCCTCTTATGATATCTCCTTGGCTCGAGTATTTGCTGCAACAGCATCTTCCCGATATGAGAATATGAGTGCATCGGCTTCAGATTTGGCCGTAGTTAACGCGGTAGCCGACTCAGCATGAAGCGCTTTAAATTTGTGAGCCTCCTATTTAGCGCCTTGAAGAAGACTTTGAGTCGAGGCTAGCTCCTCCCGAAGAGTATCCCTCTCTAAGGCCATGTTATCCTTATGCCGCTTCAGCTCTAGAATCTCGGCATCTTTGGCTGCAATCTCTTCCCGAAGCTGCCCCGCTAGGGCATCTTTTTGCTCAATCTGCAAGTGCCGAGTCAAGGTAATAAACACCAAGTTATGAAAAGAAAGGTCAAGCTCAAAAATGCCAAACTACCTGCTCGACAAGGTTGGCCCGCTCTTGGAGCACTTTCTCCGTTCTCGCTCGAAGATTGTTCAGTTCCTCCTCCCTTCGGGAGTATAGAGTTTTTAGATTGTTCGACTCCGAAGTGAGCTTCTCAAACTCCTCCTCACAATGAGTCAGTTCAGCTCGTAACTTAGAGAAGGCCTGGTCATACAGCAACGTGACCCATAGCACGAAGGAAAGAAGTTAGAAAAACAAGGATCAAAATTCAAGGCACAAAGGCTTTGTCAAAAATCACCTGTTTTTGGAGTTTCGCAGCCTCCTCGAGAATGACTGAGGCATCGAGATCGACATCCTCTTCAACACCGGTAAAAAAATCACCAAATGCAACATTTTCTCCTTGGGATGCCCCCACATCGGGAGTCTCCCTGTTCTGGGCGTCCCCTATTTTCCCTGGGGAAAACGAGGGGCCTGATTGAAGATAGCCTATGGCATCAACCTCAATCAGGGCTTCCTCTCGCCCTCGAAGAGTCTTAGAGCTGGGTCCTCCGAATTCTCCAACCAAGTGCTCATCGGCACAAATTGTATCATGTTCAATGGTCGGCTTGGGGACTGCATCCAAAACCCTCCTCGAGGGTCTCCTCAATTCGAGGTGGGACCGCATCGGTCACCTCTGACTTGGTAGTCTTATGTCTAGAAACCTTCGAAGCATCAGCGCTTCGTTTTGTACTATGTACCAGTGGGTAGACGTCATCTACTTTTTCTTCAGCATGAAGACCCTCAACAGCTGTCGGGGTTAGGATTGTTCCATCGGCCCTTCGAGCCTTAGTTCTTTTTGGTTTCGGGGACTCTGCCGGCGTCTCCTTCTTTCTCTTTTTGTCTTTGGCGGGTTTTTGGGTCTCTTCTTGCCAGGAGGAGGCGATCTCATGAAACGGATTCCCCGAGGCCTACACAAGCATAAAATATCAAGCATACCACCAAGAAATCTATTTATAAGGAATTTATAAGTGACAATGGTGAGGGCGTACCATGATTTTTTGCCTCCCACCGAGTCTTGGACAAATCACGCCAAACGCGCTTGTCATATAATGAGGTGGAGTCTAAGAGTTTAACCTAGCCCGAGAGGTCCTTGACCGCGCCTGGGAACCACATGGTGGTTACGCAACCAGAAGAGAATCAATTCAAAAAAATAAAGGAATTAGTTCAAAAGGGAAAAAGAGGACATTCAGATGATAAAACATGCTCGGTGTAATGACACTTACCTCTCATGTTCCATTCCTTGAGGAATGGCATCTTCACGGAAGGGATGAGGTCCGAAGTCCTGACTCGAACGAAGCGGCTCATCCACCCCCGGTCTTTATCTTTGTCGATGCTGGCAAAAAATGCTTTGGTAGATCGACGTTGCATTTTGAATAAACCCCCTCGATAGAAACGAGGGCTATACAATCTAATCAGATGATCAAGGATGAAAGACATCCCCTAGACCATTTTTGAGAAGTATCTAATCAAATAGACGATTCTCCAAAAAGAGGGATAAATTTGACCAAGCGTCACTCGATATTGTCAACAAAAATTGAGGATCACCGGGTCTATCGTTAGAGAAGAAGAATCTAAACGACCTAAGGTAAAGGGATACATATATACGCTAAGGAAACCAGTTTTATGTGTAGTTATATCCTTTTCCGATGAAGGGATCTCTACTTGTACTGCCTCCCCCCAGTGGAAATCTATTTTCACCTTCCCTATGTCGGTTATTAGGCTAATGTACCGAGACATGGGCTCGTACCGGCCCGGTACCGAGGAAGATTTATCAATTTTGAAATCAGATGACGTCTCAAAGGGCCCAGGAATACACTCTTCAATACGGGGAGGTGCAGCTGTTTTGCTCTTAGATGAGTTTTACGAGGAAGGGGATTTCTCTTTTTGAGGGACTGTCTTAGAAGTTTTTTCCATGGTTGTGATAAAATTTCAAAGTAAATAGGGAGAGCTGATGTAGAGATGAACACAGAAAGAGGTTGAAAACTGAATGTTGTTGTGATGAAGTTTAGAAGGTTTGAAGATGTTGTAAAAGTGTATAAGGAAAAGAATTAAAGTACTTATATGAGCCATCTAAGCATGTTGAAGGAGTTGAAAGGGCGACCAATGAAGGTTCGTGAGCTTTTCGAGAACCGTGTTGACAAGACCTCTGTACAACCTTTTTGCCGCATCATTTAATGATTTCACGTGGCTGACGTCACAATGAGAATATCGAAGAGTCAAGAATTCAGGATCGTTTCTTATCATTTCATTCTAACAAACGTGGGGACTATCTATATACGACCAAAATCGGGGATTCCTATTTTGAGAGCACTGTGTCACTCCACGCCCGGCCTCGAGAAGCTCTGCGGAATTTGAAGTTTGACCCCGAGGTACACCCCTCGAGGGAGCATATCGGAGGTTCACTGTGGTCAACCTCAGATCAGTACGAATCAATGATCGTCATGGAAAGGCAGGAAATTACCAAGGACACGTGGTTAAAGCTGACCAAGTCTGCAAAATAATACAAGTCCGTACTGAGCCATTATACAGTTGTACCAATAGCATTTCCTTGTCATAATTATACATGTACTATGTTGGGATCCCCCTCCTATATAAAGGGGACCCCTATCATTTTGTAACGTACATGAATATTGAATACAACAGAACATTCTCTGATTTTCTTGCTTAAGCGTGCTCAACAATTAATCTATAGATTTATTGCTCTTTACTTATTGTCTTCATTAATTGTTCTTCATTTATTGCCCATCATTAACCATAAAAGGCTATCTCCGAGACCCCCAATATCATTGTTTCTTCATTGATTGCTAATTATTGACTACCCTAGCTAGACTTCGAGGCCCCTCTGTTCCAGCCAGCTCGAGGCCCATCTCTGTGAAAACATCGGTTTGCATATCTTACTTTTCTAACTAACACTTAGCACTCCTAATATAATAACTAGTATTAAGATAAATAACGTATTTTTAGAACCACAAAATCAAGTATAATTGTTAATACCATTTTCAAGGTAAACACATTGCCTTGTTGATAATTCATGAGTGTGTGGGTAATTGTTGGTCCCCGATTGATGTGTGTTTTATTCACCATAGATTATGAAATATCTCTTATCTTGTGGAGGTGAGAATTACCTTATTTTCTTGAGGACAAGCAAAAGCTTAAGTTTGGGGGAGTTGATAAGTGGGGATTTTAACTACTTATTTGCGCCTTTTGACTTTTGTTTTAGATCAAAAATGTTTAAAGGAAATCCCGAAAACTAATGAAATATGTTTACTTGCAGGAGTATTGGAAACTGAGCTAAAGTGATGTAATTCAACTCAAGAAAGAGTACTTTTGAACAAGTAAAAAAATTAAGCAAAAAGGCTAAAGTGCAGACCGCAGAATTTTGTCTACCGTCGCAGAACGTGAAGAAAAATCAATAGTCATGTAATGCAAAGTGCGGAGAGCACAATAATTGTGCGGCCACAGAAGTCAAGAATCAAAGAGTTCCACATCCAAGCTAAACAAGAACTGCAGACCGCACAATTATTGTGCGGCCGCACTCAGAATTGTGCGGTCTGCATATGCGATTGCAGTTCATAATTGTGCGGCCGCAGAAACCACTCCTGTCAAGAGCTGCAGCAAAGTGCGGACTGCACACAGAAATGTGCGGCTGCAAAACCTCCAAAAGGGTAATTTTGTCCAAAATTTTCAACTGTGTATAAATAGTCTTTTTTGACAAAATTAAGTTAATTTGAACACGTGAAAGTTTGTAGACGTTTTTTTTACTGTTTTAGGAAACTCTATCATATCTTGTTGATTTTACATTGGATTTTCATCTAGTTATCATTAAATATGAGTTTAATCATCTTTTCTTCTTTATTTTCTTCATCACCATCTATGAGTAGCTAAATTTATAGGTAGGGTTGTGACCCAACCCTAGTGTGGGTACCTAATGGGTGTTTGATTTAGGGCTTATTTATGTTTGGATATATAATATTTAGCCTAGTTCTTTCTTATAATTGTAGAATAAATGGTTGCAAATATTAGTTCATGCCTATTTGACTTAGTCTCTTCTAGAAACAGAGACTTAGTCTAGGAAAACTTGGCTAACAAGAAATTGGGATGAACGCAAGAGATTGATAGTCCCAATTAAAGGGTTGAACCTAGAGATCATAAAACCCGACTTGAGTATTTATCAACTATTTTGTGCAATACCCTTTTGGACTTGACAGAACCAAATTAGGAAAAACCACTCTCTTACCGAGAGGTATTGAGTGGGTAATTATATGGTGATTTCTATAATACACCCCGACCAATGAAACTCGCTCCAAATCCCACAACCCATTAGAAAAACACCTAGGTGGAAATCACAGCCCTACCTTTTCAATATTTGAAAAACAACAACAAAAATATTATTCCTTAGTTTTGCATTTTACATTTGCAAACCGTAGCATAATTTAGAAATAGAATCAAAACAAAGATTGTGGAAGTGCATCTTAGACACTTTACGCGCTTAGTCCGAATATATATATACCTAATTCTATCTACGCTCCATGTGGATTCGATCCCGACACATAGTTGGGTAATTATTATTGCAATTGACCGCTTCACAACCCTTATTTGAGGTGTGACTTGGGTGAGATCAGCCCTCAGATAGAACAATGATTGGAACTAGGTGGATGTTCAGAAATAAACTTGATGAGTTTGGAAACACAACAATAAACAAACCTAGGCTGGTGGTTCAGGGTTACAATCAAGAAAAGGGATTGACTATGATGATACCTTTGCTCCTGTTGCTCG
Organism: Nicotiana paniculata; assembly: GCA_005239505.1. Classification (NCBI taxonomy): domain Eukaryota; kingdom Viridiplantae; phylum Streptophyta; class Magnoliopsida; order Solanales; family Solanaceae; genus Nicotiana; species Nicotiana paniculata. The sequence continues at coordinate 72,284 of ML365561.1, forward strand.
AATGGAAGCCATTAGAATTCTCATAGCCTTTGCATCTCATATGGAATTCAAATTGTTCCAAATGGGTGTTAAAAGTGCATTTCTGAATGGATATTGGAAGGAGGAAATTTTTTTCAAGCAACCACCTGAGTTTGAATGTCATGAACATCCTAAATATGTCTTTAATCTTGTCAAAGCCTTATATGGATTGAATCAGGCCCCCCTGCATGGTATGAGAGATTGTCCAGGTTCCTTCTTGAGAATGGATTCACTAGATGGAGAATTGACAACACTCTGTTTCAACAGAAATGAGGTGAAACTTGTTGATTGTGCAAGACTATGTTGATGACATCATTTTTTGTGTAACAAATGATTCCCTTTGTGAGGAGTTTGCAAAGCTCATGGGAAGTGAATTTAAGATGAGCATGATGGAAAAACTAAACTTCTTCATGTGGTTACAAGTAAAGAAAACCTCAAAAGGTACTATCATACATCAACAGAAGTACATCAAGGAGCTGCTGAAAAGATTTGATATGGAAAGCTTAAAGACCATCGACACTCCCATTGTTACTGCTACTCGCCTGGACATGGTCGAACCTGGTTCTCCTGACAATGAAACTATGTATAGGGGTATCATTGAATCTCTTTTGTATCTGATGGCCAGCAGACATGACATTATGTTTAGTGTTGGGTTGTGTGCTAGATTTCAATCAAGTCCAAAACAATCTCATTTGAAAGCTACCAAGAGAATCCTGAGGAAAAAAAACGTCTCAAGGGAATGTAGGACCTGGTCCTCTTCTATCTCTCAAGAGATAATTTTGATTTAGTTGGGCATGTTGATGCTGATTATGCTGGATATCTGGTGGATAGAAAAAGTACATATGGAATGACACATTTTATGGGGTCATGCTTGATCTCATGGGTACAAAGAAACAAAACTTCGTGGCTCTCTCTACTGCAGAAGCTGAAAATGTGGTTGTTGCCTCCTGTTGTGCCCAACTGCTATGGATCAAGCAACAACTAGAAGATTTTGGTATGTTTACAGATTATGTGCCATTATTGTGTGATAACACAAGTTCTCTCAATATGGAAAAGAACCCAGTTCAGCATATGAGGACAAAGCAAATTGATGTGCGACATCACTTCTTGAGGGACAATTTTAAAAAAGGACTTATTGTATTATGTTATGCAAAACAGAGGACCAGGTATTAGATATCTTCACTAAAGTATTGAACAAAGAACATTTTGAAAGAAATCATCTCAAGTTGCGGTTGATCAAGATGAACTAAGAACTTGGTCCCTCGATGATTTGCTATGAAAGGATATTAAGGTAAAATGCTACAAAAACATTTCTAGCAACTTCTAACTCAATTCTATATTGTTACAGGTAGACACAAATGAAAAATTCAGGACAAATAAGTGACAAATGACATTGCAAATTTTTGGAAATTGATGTTCATATTTTCAAAAATTGTCAAGGAACCTGGTTCTTATGACTCAGGTTAGTAGTCCTTCTTACACTTATATGCATATTAAACTAATAGAGTATCACATCATTAATTGTTCTCGCCTCTTCTAATCCCCTTTAGTCCCTAACATTACATCTGTTATAAAATGATCCGATGAGCCGTCTCTTCTCTCTCACACCTGTTTGTAACAGGTCTTCTCTCTCACTTTATACCCAAAAGTTAGTCTTTCGCATCACTTTCAACATCGAACACACCCTTTCTCGGAAACCCTCTTCTTCATATCTTCTTTCTCTCAAAATTGACTGTGACTCAATCATAGACTTTACCTTTCAAAGCAATTGAAGAAAACCCCGCCTTGTCTCCATCAAATAAGGCACATGCATCTGTATCTGAGCCACCAACCTCACCTACAAAAGCATCAATTTCCAAGCAACCCAAAACCCACAGTCTCGTCTCCCATACCATCTGGTTCTGGTCCTAATCGCAGCCGCAAGAGCCAAACTCCCAAAAAGTTTGTTGTTTCTCCATATCCTTCTGCTATACAGAGGAAGTCGACTCAGAACGAACTACCTCTACTTCTTGAATCCTTCAAACCACAGAAGAAATTGTGGAATGGGACGAAGGGGTTGAGGTTTCAAGCCAGCGTATTAAGGAAGGAAGAGTGGATGAAAAATCAGGTTCTTGTGTTGCTCAGGGATTACATGCATCTGAAATTTTTGGGGTTCAAAGTGTTGAATGGGTTATTTCAACATCAGGTAATCTTCCACCCCCTTTTATTATTACAAAAATTTTAGATGCAGTGGGTGATAAAACTCTGAGTAATACACTCAAAGAAGGCTTTGCTTCTCTTGAGAAAGAGTCTATTGGTGAGGAGATATTGGCTGAGGAGTTCGTGTCTGATGTTGGTGGTGCTGGGACTCAGGGGGAACCACTGAGTTAGAGGGGTGAACAGGGTGATGGGGAACAGGTGCATCAAAGGGAACATGTACATGTCAATACTACAAGGGAACCTACAGAGTAACCTGGTCCCTCTTCCAAGGGAGTTTTCTGCTCCTACTTGGGATGAAACTCCTGGTTCCACAAGACAACCTCTGGATAGTGCTGACACTACCCTTTTTGACCACATTGTCAACGTTCCATTGGATATTATTTACCCAGAAATGAAGTCTGTATCTGAGGGTGAGTCTCGTGGTAGTGAAGATGACATTGATAATCTGCTTGTAATATAGTTCATAGCTTCTAGATTAGTGGGAAAGCCACAAAGGTTTCTGTCCCTAAATTCCCCACCACTAGACAGCAGAAAAATGCCTATGTTTGACAATGCGTTGGAAGTAAATAAGGAAAAGAAGAAGAGAAAGAGGCTTGTGAAAAGTCAGTTGATTAATGAGGAGGGTGTGCCTCCTTCTGATGTAGTGGATATGGATGATGAGGAGCCTCTTAAGGAACCCATTCCTCTTGTCCGGAAAAATTCAAGAAAACCCATTGTTTCCAAGCAGAAGAAGACAATATCTGAAAAGGAACTTGTGCGTGACAAGGATGATGAACTAGAGGAGGAAGGAGAATGGAGAAAGAGAGAGTAGAGAAGAATAATCCTCTTAGAAAGAGGCAAAGTACTAGTGAGGAACATGGTTCCTCCAAGAGGCTAAGGGTGGAATTATCCGAGTTAGAGAGAATGGCTAATCTAAAGAAGCAAAAGGTTCTGTGGGGTCAAATCTTTGATCTTGAGATCCTTGAACAACCAAGCATGAGACAACTGGTAGAAATTGTGGAGTTCCAGAAGTGGACCCATCTATTTGAAACCAAAAATTCAAAAGTTTATGAAGATGAGATGAAAAGCTTCTATGTTGACATGGTTGTGGTAGATGGGATACACTGTGTTTGAAGGTAAACGGAAAGGACTTTTTATGGATGAGGTATCTCTTAGTGAGATTCTTGATGTGCTTATTGCTGGGCTGAAGACTGTAGAGGGAACTGGTTCCCCTTTTTTTTAAAAGTTGATCATGAAGAAGCAAGCAGTTCAAACAGGGGAAATAGTACACAAGAAGGCCCTTCAGCCAGAATACCAGTTGTTGTTTGAGTTGATAAACAATGTGATGTTGTCTAGGGCTGAGATGAGGTCTATCACTTCCGTTATGCACCTCTTCTGGAAGAACTATATTCTTACTCTTCCATCAGTCTACTTGGTATTATGATGTAATATATGCTAAAGGTGGAAAACTTCAAGGATGACAATCATGGTCTCCCCTATGGGCTTTTTCTCACCAAGGTCTTTGAACACTTTGAGGTTCTTTGGGGAAAAGCCTCTGTGGGGACAAGAAAGAAAATGTTCACTATGAACACTTTGGAAGAGTGTGAGTGTGTGGTGAAGAAGGGAAGAGTAGGAAGCAACTCCATTATATCTCAGCCGATCGATGTTCAAGAGGCTGTCAATGAAGAGATTAAGCATCTCAAAGAACAAAATGTCATTCTGGAGTCTAAGCTCACTTAGCAAGCAAGGAATCTGGTTCCTCCAGTGCTCAAGGAGAAGAGGTTTCCCTTCTGAAGGCTCAGAATGTTGAGTTGAGGAAACAAGTGGAGAACTTGAAGGAGCATCAAAGAGTTGCAAATGCTCGATTGGATAGTATCATCAAGGTTCTTTCTCGTTAATCCTTCTTTCCCAATCTAGTGTCCTATTTTTGCACCTTTTCCCATTCCTCTCCTAGTCCTATCCTTTTTATTGGTTCTAATTATTGACTGTGGTACTTTAGGCTTTTTGATTTGTAATATTTGTGTGATTATGGTACTGCTACTCCTATGTTTTCCTTCTCTCTTATAATTAATGAGCATGACTGCCCATATTATGCAATGTTATACTCATGTATTCTGTTTTTAGTCATGTTGTGTGCACACAAGTGGCATGAGTTAATGTTATTGTACTTTTTTTGCATGTGCCTGTCTAATTCTTCTAATGATGCCAAAAGGGGAAGAAAATTGAAGGGGAGGAAACTGGTTCTCAGGGCCTCAGGGGGGAGGTTGTCTGATTCGCATGGGGAACATGTGTACATCTAGTTCTCAAAAGGGGAATATCAATTCCAAGTTTTTCATCATCAAAAAATGGAAAATTGATAAGTTATGTGAATCAGATTTTGATGATTTGTCAAATTTCATGAAAGAACCAGATAAGAACATGATACAATCAGGCCCCTTGTGCTCACTAAAACATACCCTGTTGTCTAGCTTTATTCTCAAGGAAAACAGACAAGGGAACTGCATAGGGAACAGATAGGATCAGGTCCCCAAGTAGTCGCACAAGTCAACTCTACAATAGTTAAAGTTGTTGTATTGTACTTGCAACATAACAGGAACACAATTGCATTTTGCTATAGACAAGAAATACCCTTGTAACTACTCTCATAATCTCTTATATATATATATATATATATACAACATGTTACAATGATTTGACCTAAAACTTGCAATAACTAAACATACATTCTCTCAAGTGTGCAGTTGCCTTTGTTTCCCTCAGGTCCATTAAAGAACAAAGCAACTACAAAACAAAGGACCAGATCGCAACATTGAATATATCTTTTGTCTTTTAGTATTGTTGTGTCTTTGTCTTATGCTATTTACTTTTAATTCCTACACAACTTTTTAGAAGCATTAGTAGGACATCATTGAAACTATTATTGTTTTTGGTTGTTCGGCTAGAGTTAGTCATGTGTGTAACATTGTGATAGAGTTATTAAAAATGGATTACAAAAGAGTTATTGTAAGAGGTGAGCGATTAAGAATTTAATTCCAAGATTGCAATAGGTTACATTCTGATTTTTGCTCAGTTAGTGAAGTAGAAATCCTACTAGGGTAGGTCGTGATTTTTTATCCCATGAACTGAGAATTTTCCAAGTAAATATTGTGTGTTCTTTATTTATTGTTGTGTACTGTGAGAACTGATAGAAGATCTGATTCTCTATATTGTTTGGTGGACTCCTTGTTTTTATCATTTGCAGATGTATAAAATAAAATTGACAATGATCTACTAAATATCATAATAAGTTGATTGAAGTTTTGTGAAGCAATGGCAACGATATTTGATGATGTTACTCATATTCAAATGTAATATGTGTTGCATCGTTGAAATATTAAAAATTAATAAACTTGTCAAGTTGAATCTGTGGTACGCAGTAGAATAGCAAATTTAAAGTTGTTTGAATAACACTTTCTTGCATTGAATTTTATCATCCAGACAATTTTAATAGTATAAATAAAATAATATAGTATGGTAAAAAGATATTGTATACAGTTAAAATTCGGTCCACCTGATTTCCTATTAGATCGTGACCAGGAAATTACATCGAAGGTCGATCTCGTAACGGAATAGACTAAATTGCAAGGACAAGGTGCCGAGTTCAGAACCGGGGCACCTATCAAGATCGGGGCTAATAGCGATCGAAGCCAAATGGGATAGAGTTCGAGTAAGGTCGAAGATGGCACAATAACAGAAAGGTGATATATGTATGACTGGTCGAGGATCATGGCATAAATCGTACAACGGATCAAATCACGAACGACAAACTCGCTAATCATGGGATTTCCTTCTATAATTAGAGTTATACTATAAGTTAAATTCTTGTACTATATAAAGAGGAGTTCTAATCATTTGTAAGGAATCATTCACACACTTTAAATCAATATATTTCTCTTTCTCGCTTACATTCTTGTTCATCAGCTTGTTATATTTTTATTAAACTGTTCTTGCACTAATCAGTTCGAGGTTACTCTAACTCGACAGTTGAGATCCATTCAAATACTGGTTTACTTTATTTTAGTGTTGATTATTATCAATAATCTTCATATTTATCAGTTGGTGTTAAGTGAAATCACGAATTCTTAAAACCACGTTATAAGTTTAATTGTTATCCAATTTTAAGGGTAAACAGATTGCTTAATATTGATTCTGATAACACCTACTACTTTACGCTTGTTCTCGTAAGTGTTTTGTTTTTAGGATAAAACATGTCAAACTCACAAAGAGCACCCACACATGGTGACAACAACCTCGGATTTTACGGGGAAAAGGACCATATAGCCGCCCCAGGGATCGAGGTACCTCAAGCTGATCTCGAGAGAGTACCAATTGCAAATCATGTCGACGTCCGTTCACATATCGCCCTAAATGCAAATTTGGGCGATGATCCCGAAGGTAGCGTACACACGAAAGGTCGATCTAGTGGTCGAGGTACGTAGGGCGGAGGAGACGGTGGAGTCATCCTCCAATTGATATTCGAGATGCTACAGGCTCAACAAGCCTCTATAGCACAAATACAAAATTAGCACCGCGCACCAAGTGGGGTCGAATCTGAGCCTCCACCAGATGTTGTTCATAGCGCTGAACCTGTATCGGAGAGATCGAACGCCAATAAATCGGGTCTGACCCCGCCATTATGAAAATGCTCGAGGAACTCACTTAGCGAATTGAATCAGGAAAAAAGAAAATCGCGAAAAATGACAAAAAGGTAGAAACATATAACTCCCGGGTTGACCAAATACCGGGGCGCCACCAATTTTGAAAGGTATGGACTCGAAGAAATTCGTGTAGAAGCCATTCCCCCCAAGTGCGGCTCCGAAGCCCATTCCGAAGAAATTTTGCATGGAGAAAATTCCAAGTACAATGGAACCACCGATCCTAATGAGCATGTAACCTCTTATACATGTGCAATAAATGGGAATGACTTAGAAGATGATGAGATCAAATCCGTTCTACTGAAGAAACTTGGAGAAACTCTGTGGAAAGGGGTAATGATATGGCACCACAATCTACCACCAAATTCCATCAATTCATCTTGCGGATTCATTCGTGAAGGCACACGCCGGAGCAATAAAGGTTGCGACTAGGAAGTCAAGCCTCTTTAAATTAAGACAGAAGGACAAAGAAATGTTAAGGGAATTCGTAACTCGGCTCCAGATGGAATGCATGGACATACCCCCGGTCACAGATGATTGGGATATTCAGGCCTTCACCAAAGGTCTAAACGAACGGATTTCAGTAGCATCACAACACATGAAGCAGAATTTAATTGAATATCCAACAGTAACCTGGGCCGATGTGCATAATCGGTATCAGTCAAAGATCAGGGTCAAAGATGACCAATTAGGGATCCCTTCCGGTTCCGTCAATCCAAACAGGCCCGATGGCAGAGTTTAAAGGGATATCGACAGAGAACCCCGGTCAAACAGAGATCGGTACCAACCATATAACACAAATCGTAGGAACAGCGGCCCAGGATACAATCTCGTTCGAAATGATTGAAAGAATGACCAAGGACAGAGCTCTCGAGGTCTCATGAGCAAAAGTGGCATCGGTAAACATGTTGATCCCATAGAAGCACCACGATTATCAGAATACAACTTCACCATCGATGCATCAGGCATTGTGTCAGCCATTTGGAGAATCAAAAATACTAGATGGCCCAGACCTCTACAGACCAATCCATCCCAAAGAAACCTCAACCAAATATGCAAATACCATGGTACCCATGGTCATAGAACCGAAGACAGTAGGAAGCTGAGAGAGGAGGTGGCCCGTCTTTTCAATGAGGGGCACCTTCGAGAATTCTTAAGTGACAGAGCTAAAACTCACTTTAGAGACACGGATGAAAATAGGAAGAACCACAGCACGTGATACATATGAGTTGGTGGGGTCGACATACCACAAGGGTCCATATTTAAACACACCAAGGTATCGATCATCAAGGAGAAACAGACTCGTGACTATGTACCAGAAGGCACCTTGTCGTTCAATGATGAGGAAGCAGAGGGGATCTCACAACCCCATAATGATGCATTGGTAATCTCTATCCTTATGAATAAAATTCAGGTTAAATATGTTTTAATTGATCCAGGGAGCTCGGTCAATATTATTCAATCAAGGATCGTGGAGCAGCTTGGCTTACAGGACCAGATCATGCCCGCAGCTAGGGTTCTCAATGGTTTCAACATGAAAAGTGAAATAACTAAAGGTGAAATTGTATTACCGGTAAACATAGCTGGAACTATTTAAGAAACCAAGTTCAATGTGATCGAGGGCGACATGAGGTAAAACGCCCTGTTCAGAAGACCCTAGATTCACAATATGAGGGCAGTTCCCTCAACTCTTCACCAAATGTTGAAATTCCCTACACCAGATGGGGTAAAAATGATGTATGGGGAACAACATGTTTCCAAAGAAATGTTTGCGGTTGATGAAGTAATACCGGTATCGCCGCTTCCATCATCAAAAGAATCGGAGCCATATGAGAAAATGGAGGTTAAATAGCAACCGCAGGCACCAGCCTCGACTCAATCGGAGAAGCAAGGAACGGACGAGGACGAGGACTACTGGATACCTCGATACTTCATAATCCCCGAGGATTCCAACGCTACCAAATCGACATTCAAAGAGCAAGATCAAGTCATAATGATCGAGTACCTGCCCGAGCGAAAGGTATATCTAGGCACGGGTTAACCCCCGAGCACAAGAAAAAACTCATTAAATTTATTATCGATAATACGGATTGTTTTTCTTGGTCCCACTTAGATATGATAGGGATCCCACCGGAGGTCACTACAAATTGATTAAGCTTGGATCCGAAGTTCCGCCCAGTAAAACAAAAGAGAAGGCCACAGTCCGAGGTAAAACATGCATTCATCAAGGACGAGGTAACCAAACTTCACAAATAGGATCCAGGAAGTAAAATATCTCGAATGGTTAGCAAACGTATTTGTAGTCCCTAAAAAAGGGAACAAACTTAGAATGTGCATAGACTATAAAGATTTAAACAAAGCATGTCCTAAAGACTCTTTTCCTCTGCCGAATATCGATCGCATGATCGATGCCACGACCGGCCACAATATCCTTAGTTTTCATGATGCCTACTCCGGGTACAATCAAATACAAATGAGCCTGGAGGATCAGCAAAAGACTTCGTTCATCACTAAGTACGACACCTATGATTATAATATAATGTCGCTTGGACTAAAAAATGTTGGTGCTACTTACCAACGCCTAGAAAATTGAATCTTCGAAGAACAAATAGGTAAATCAATGGAGGTCTATATTGACGATATGCTAGTTAAGTCCCTACGAGCAGAGGACCATTTGAAACATTTGCACGAGACCTTAGATTTGGTATCAAATCGGAGGATCGAGATCAACCCCGATAAAATCAAGGCAATCGAAAATATCATATAATCGTGGAAAATGTTAAAGTTGTACAAATATTAATGGGGTGCACATCTTCCCTAGGTCGATTCATCTTGAGATCTTCGGATAGGAGCCATCGATTCTTCTCACTGCTCAAAAAGAAGAACAATTTTGCATGGAACTCGGAATGCCAACAAGCATTAGAGGAATTAAAGCGGTACCTCTCGATCCTGCTACTGCTTCATACTCCGAAAGAGGACGAACAACTCTAGTTTTACTTAGTAGTCGTGGTGAGTGGGGTCCTAGTTCAAGAGGAGCAAGGTCCGCAATTTCCTGTTTACTATGTCAGTCGAACTTTAAGTGAGGCCGAGACTCGGTACCCACACTTAGAAAATTGGCGCTTGCCCTAATAAGCGCCTCTAAGAAATTAAAACCATATATTCAATGTCATCCGATCTGTGTGGTGACTATTTATTCTCTTCGCAATATTTTTCATAAGCCTGAACTCTCAGCCGATTGGCCAATGGACCGTCGAGATCAGTGGGTACGATATCGAGTATCAACCCCGAACCGCCATCAAGTCCCAAATCTTAGCGGACTTCGTGGCCGACTTTATGCCAACCCTCGTACCCGAGTTCGAAAAGGAACTATTATTGAAATCGAGTACATCATCAGGAGTATGGAACCTCTTCACAGACGGCGCCACTAACGTGAAGGGGTCCGGGCTAGGCATCGTTTTGAAGCCGCCCACATGTAATACAATTAGACCGTCTATCAAAACTTCCAAGCTAATTGACAATGAGGCCATGATTACAGGTCTCAAGCTAGCTAAGAGTTTGGGAGCAGAGGTCATCGAGGCCAAATGTGACTCCCTAATTGTGGTAAACCAAGTCAACAGAACCTTCGATGTTCGAGAAGATCGAATGCAAAGGTACTTTGACAAACTACAGGTGACACTACATCGGTTAAAAGAATGGACCCTACAGCATGTACCTCGAGTACAAAACAGTGAGGCTGATGCCCTTGCAAATTTGGGGTCATCAGTCGAAGACGACAAAATTAGCTCGGGGACTGTCATACAACTTTCAAGGTCAGTAATCGAATAAGACCATGCCGAAATAAACTCCACAAGCCTAACCTGGGATTGGAGGAATAAATGTATTGAGTACCTAAAAATGGGAAGCTTCCATCAGATGCTAAGAAATCGAGGACTCTACGTACGAAGGTCGCACAATTCACATTGGCAAAAGATGGAAAACTATATAGAAGGATGTTCGACGGACCGTTGGCAATATGTTTGGGTCCCGGAGACACCGACTATGTCCTATGGGAAATTCACGAGGGCACTTGCGAGAATCATTCTGGCGCCGAATCATTGGTTCAGAAAGTCATCAGAGCAGGATACTATTGGGCCAATATGGAAAAGGACTCTAAGGAATTTGTTCGAAAGTGCGACAAATGCCAAAGATATGCGCCGATGATCCACCAACCCAGAGAGCAACTCCATTTAATCTTATCCCCATGGTCGTTCAGGAAATGGGGAATGGATATCGTCAGCCCTCTACCGTCGGCCCCAGGTAAATCTAAATTCATTTTGTTTATGACTGACTATTTCTCTAAGTGGGTTGAAGCGCATGCCTTCGAGAAAGTCAGAGAAAAAGAAGTCATAGACTTCATCTTGGACCATATTATATGTCGATTCGGGATGCCTGCCGAGATCGTATGCGACAATGGAAAGCAATTCGTCGGCAGCAAAGTAATAAAGTTTCTCGAAGACAACTAAATAAAAAGGATCTTGTCAGCGCCATATCATCCTAGTGGGAACGGACAGGCCGAATCGACAAAAAAGACCATCCTTCAAAATCTAAAGAAAATATTGAATGACATTGTATACGGCTAAAATTGGAGGAGTCTGATTTTGAAGTCCCTATTGTGTTCCGAGCCCGAGCTCGGAAGACTCGAAGTAAGGTTCAAGACCAATCTCAGAATGCATACCTCTAGAGAAACATCGAAGGCCCGACACGGTCTACCTCGAGGCAGTGAAAAATGATGACAGTCAAGAAAAAGAGGGAATTTCTCAAGGGCACATAAGTCAAGGCGTAAATCTCAGGATTGGTCCGTACAAATCCGTCTTAGGCAGTTATACAGCTGTACCAATAGTATTTTTTACTATAAATAGAAATGTATTTTCCCCTCCTATATAAAGGGGACTCCAATCATTTTGTAAACATCATCATTCACTGTTATAGAACATTCTACTCTGCTTTTCTCGTTTACTGTGATCAATATTATTATTCAACTTTATCGTTGTTCATTTATTGTTCATAATTTATTTTTACTAACTGACCTCGAGATCCTGAGGCTATCGAGTTCGAGGCCCCTGTTCCTTTGACAGCACTGGTTTGGTTATCATATTCTTCTTATTTACACCTAATATTTCTTGCTTATTTACTAGTATTGAAATAAATCACAGATTTTTAGAACCACAAATCAAATATAATTATTAACACCAGTTTTTGAGGTAAGCAGTTTAGCGCCCACCGTGGGGCTAAAGATAATAGTGATTATTTTGGTGCTAGTTTTCTGATAACACACATTATTCTTCACACTTTTTCTTGTCCAAAGATTCTTTAATTTCAGGTTAAAAAAATGTCTAACACTGCAAACGCATCCGAGCACGGAAACAACGGTGTTGGATTTTATGGAGAAAATAGTGCAACAGCTTCAGGGACCGGTGTGCAACCGCTCAACCCTGGGGTAGCACCAGCACCTAACCCAGTTGACGTTGGTTCAGATATTGCTTTGCATGTCGATTTGGGTATTGATATTGAATGAAGCGTACGCGGAGGGGACAAACCTAATGCACAAAGGACACATGCTCGAGAAGAAAGAGAAGTTAGTCTACAAGTAATTTTTGAGATGTTGCGCACAAGAAGTTGTTATCGCGCAGTTACAGAGTCAACAAAAAACTCCGAGCATAGAAGGACCAGAAACAGCTCCTCGAGTTGAGCCAGTCCCATAAAGATCAAGCAATAATGGGTCAGGAATGGACCCACCATCATGAGGACTGCTAGAGGAACTCACTAAGAGGATCGAGATAGGAGAAAATAGGATTGAAGAAAACGATAACAAGGTAGAAACATACATCTCGAGGGTCGACCAGATCTTGGGAGCACCTCAGGTCATGAAGGGACTGGATTCGAAAAAGTTTGTGCAGAAACCATTCCCACCGAGTGCGGTCCTGAAGCCTATTCCGAAGAGGTTCATGATGCCCGACATCCTAAAGTACAACGGGACCATAGATCCCAACTAGCACATCACCACATATACTTGTGGTATAAGAGGGAATGATCTGAAGGACAAGGAGATCGAGTCGTTTCTATTAAAGAAGTTTGGAGAAACATTGTCCAAGGGGGCCATGATGGTACCATAACCTGCCCCCAAACTCAATAGATTTGTTTGCCATGTTGGCAGACTCATTTGTAAAGGCACATGCTGGTGCCCTAAAGGTGCAACGAGGAAGTCCGATGTATTCAAAATCAAGCAAAGAGAGAACGAGATGTTGAGGGAGTTTGTCTCCTGTTTCCAGTTGGAGCGAATGGAGTTACCACCAGTCTCCGATGACTGGGCTGTACAGGCCTTCACTCAGGGGCTGAATGAATGAAGCTCAATATCTTTGAGGCAGCTGAATCAGAACTTGATCGAGTATCCCACCATAACTTGGGCAGATGTGCACAACAGGTATCAATCAAATATTAGGGTCGAGGACAACCAGTTGGGATCCCCCTCAGGCTCAGTTTATCCAAGCAGGCTACTAGCAAAGGAATCAAGAAATGCAGACAGGGGGCTGAGGCCAAACAATGAAAGATACCAGCCGTACGTCAAAGACAGGAAGAACACTTCGAGGTGCAACATCCCTCGAAATGATCAAAGAGCATATCAAGGTCAAAATTCTCAGGGACTCATGAGTAAGGCCGGGTTTGACAGACACTCGGGACCGATGGAGGCACCGCGATTATCTGAATACAACTTCAACATCGATGCCTCAAACATCGTATCTGCCATTGGTAAGATTAGAGACACCAGATGGCCCAAGTCCATACAGACCGATCCTTCCCAAAGGAACCCCAACGTAATGTGCAAGTATCATGGTACTCATGGTCATAGGAACGAGGACTGCAGGTAGCTCAGAGAGGAGGTAGCCCGATTGTTCGATGAGGGGCACCTTCGAGAGTTTCTCGGCGACCGGGCCAAGAATCATTTTAGAGAAAGGGATGTAAACAGAAACAAATGAACCGGAAGAGACCCAACATGTCATTCACGTGATCATCGGCGGAGTCGACATCCCACAGGGACCCATATTCAAGTGAACCAAAGTATCTATCACAAGGGAGAAGAGTACTTGGGACTACATACCCGAGAACATTATTACATTCAGCGAGGAAGACATCGAAGCCTTATCTCAGCCTCATAATGATGCATTAGTAATTTCTTTCCTTTTAAATAAAGTTCAAGTTAAACATGTTCTCGTGGATCCAGGTAGCTCAGCAAATATAATCAGATCAAGGTTCGTGGAGCAACTCGGGCTGCTCGACCAAATCATACCCGCCTCTCGAGTCCCGAATGGATTCAACATGGCGAGTGAAACAACGAAAGGGGAAATCATCCTCCCAGTTAATGCGGCCAGAACCTTACAAGACACCAAGTTTCATGTCATTGAAGGTAACATGAGATATAATGCTCTACTTGGAAGACCATGGATCCATAGCATGAGGAAAGTGCCATCAACTCTTCATCAAGTGATGAAGTTCCCAACAAAGGATGGCGCGAAAACAGTATACAAAGAGCAGCATGCAGCTAAGGAGATGTTCGCAGTGCATGACTAGGAACCGGTATCAACACCATCTACCTCGGAGAAGTCAATAGACAAACAGGTAGCCAAATAGCAATCACAGCCCACACCCTCGGTTGAGCCCGAGGGGCAAGAGCCCGATGAAAAAGTGGTTGAGGACGAAGAAGAAGATTTCCTCACCCCTCGAACCTTCGTCGCCCCCGAGAATCAGATGCAATGAAGTCTACAGTCGAAGAACTCGAGTAGGCCGTATTGATCGAGCATCTTCCGGAACAAAATGCATACCTGGGAACGGGATTAACCCCTGAACTCATGAAAAAACTCATTCAATTTCTTATTGATAACATTGATTACTTCGCTTGGTCCCACTTAGATATGACAGGGATCCCACCAGAGATAACCACCCATCGACTAAGTGTCGACCCCAGGTTCAAACCGGTGAAGCAAAAAAGGAGACCTTAGTCCGAGGTAAGCATGAATTCATCAAAAATGAGTTAACCAAACTTCTCAAAATAGGATCCATTAGGGAAGTAAAATACCCCGAAAGGATAGCTAACATAGTGGTAGTCCCCAAAAAAGGGAATAAACATAGAATATATCTAGACTACAAGGATTTGAACAAAGCATGCCCTAAAGATTCCTTCCCACTGCCCAACATTGATCGATTGATCAATGCCACGGGCGGCCACGAGATCCTTACTTTTCTCGATGCCTACTCCGGGTATAATCAAATTCAAATGAACCCGAAGGACCAGGAAAAGACTTCGTTTATCACGAAATATGGTACATATTGCTATAATGTAATGCCCTTCGGGCTAAAAAATGCAGGAGCAACATAGCAACGCCTAGTTAATAAGATGTTCGAACATCAAATAGGCAAAGCTATGGAAGTTTACATTGATGACATACTAGTTAAGTCCATGCGCGTAGAGGACCATTTGACGCATTTGTAGGCGACGTTTGATATCCTAAGAAGATACAACATGAAGCTCAACCCTGAGAAATGCACTTTTGGATTCGGCTCGGGCAAAATTTTAGGCTTTATGGTGCCAAACAGGGGGATCGAGATCAACCCCGACAAAATCAAAGCCATCGAGGAGATCACCGCAGTAAATAATGTGAAAGTTGTGCAATGTCTTACCAGGCGGATAGCTTCCTTAGGCCGATTCATCTCGAGGTCTTTAGATCGGAGCCATCATTTCTTCTCTCTGCTTAAGAAGAAAAATGACTTCGCATGGACCCGGAGTGTCAACAAGCCTTGGAAGAATTAAAATGGTATCTTTCGATCCCACCCTTGCTTCATACACCAAAGGAGGATGAAACGCTCTATTTATATTTAGTCATGTCCGGGGTAGCGGTAAGCGGCGTGCTGGTTCGAGAAGAGCAAGGTACACAATTTCCTGTCAATTATGTAAGTGGGGCCCTTGGAGATGCTGAAACTAGGTATCCGCATTTGGAAAAATTATCCCTAGCATTAATAAGTGCATCTAGGAAGTTGAAACCATATTTTTAATGTCATCATATATGTGTATTAACTACATATCCACTTCGAAACATTTTGCATAAGCCCGAATTATCGGGCCGATTGGATAAATGGGCCATCGAACTCAGAGGGTATGATATTGAGTATCAACCCCGAACACCTATCAAGTCTCAAATTTTGGCGGACTTCGTGGCCGATTTTAGCCTGCCCTCGTGCCTGAACTAGAAAAGGAACTCTTGTTAAAAATGGGCACAGCATCCGGGGTATGGACCTTCTTCACTGATGGTGCCTCGAATGTGAAAGGGTTAGAGCTCGGTATAGTTCTAAAAATGCCTACGGGCAACACCATTAGACAATCTATAAAAACTTCGAAATTGACTAACAATGAGGTCGAGTATGAGGCCATGATTGCAGGTCTCGAACTAGCCAAAGTCCTGGGAACAGAGGTCATCAAAGAAAAATGTGACTTTATTTTGGTAGTCAACCAAGTAAACGAAAGTTTCGAGGTTCGAGAAGATAGGATGCAAAGATACTTAAACAAGCTTCAAGTAACATTGCACCGCTTCAAAGAGTGGACCCTAGTCCATGTACCTCGAGAATAGAATAGCGAGGCTGATGCACTTGCAAACTTGGGCTCATCTGTTGAAGAAGATGTTATTGTCCTGGGGACTGTCGTTCAACTATCGAGGTTGGAGATCAAAGAGGGTCATGCAGAAATTAACTCAAAAAATCTAACATGGTATTGGAGGAGCAAGTACATCGACTACTTGAAACATGGGAAGCTCCCCGAGGACCCAAAAGAATCGAGGGCCCTCCGAGCCAAAACGGCCCGATTTCACTCGACAAGAATGGAACATTGTATAGGAGGACCTTCGACGGACCACTGGAAGTATGCTTGGGACTGGGGGACACTGATTATGTGCTACCAGAAATCCACGAAGGCACTTGTGGGAATCATTCTGGTGTTGATTCTTTGGATCAAAAGGTGATCAGAGCGGGGTACTAATGGGATAGCATGGAAAAAGATACAAAAGAGTTTGGGTTCTAAAGCATGCTTTGCAATCTTTTTCCCTTAGATCGGGTTTCATCCCAAATGGGTTTTACCGGCAAGGTTTTTAACGAGGTAAACCAATATGCTACCTAAGGAAAACTCAACAAGTATTCAAGGCTTCTTTTCTATCAACCTCGAACACTGGAGGGCATCACCCTCGGAGCTTACATTTTCGAAGAAAACAAGTCATGCCAAGGAGGACCTCGATAGGAGAATTTTGTAGTGGGCCAAACGGTCGAATGAACCGTGTCCATATAGAATAATCGACCCCCCGATGGCAAAAACATGTACGCATGTATCGATTACTCAAAGAAGAATTCTTATTATATCGAAACATTTTGTGCCTGAAAGAAGTATATTATTTTCACATTTAACGGCTCAAGGGCCAAATATACTCGAATACTCGGGGACTGTCATCGACATTCAACACGTCGAGCCATCAAAAACTCGAGCCTATAAGACCTCAACGAGGCAAAATCGAACTTATAAGAACTTAATGAGGCAAACTCGAACTTATAAGACCTCAATGAGGCATACATGAACTTATAAGACCTTAAAAAGGCATCCCCTAGATATTAAGGTCAAGGCCATCTCGCTCGGGGACTAAAGGCTACAGCCATATAAAAGACTACATTCATATGAAAAGACTACGGCCGAAATAATTTGGCTCAGAGATTTTCGCCTTCCGCCATAAAACAAAAGGCCTTCAAATACTTCGATAAATCGTTTAAATCAGGCTACCCTCGGCAAAAGCAAAGGGGCTTCGATAAAATCAGCCCTGAATAGTGTGAAGGCTTCGAAAATATTAGCCTTCGAGAAAACTTCAAGAGGTACTCGACTGTCATTGCACATCGACTTACAAGCGAGGTTCCAAACAATCGAACTGCCGAAAAGTCGAACAAATATTAAAACATGCCAAGGCATAACAAAAATTTTACAATTCTTTAGCCAGAAAGGGGGAAAATTGTAGCCATCTTAGAGGTCGAATTGACCCAATCTAAAAAGAGCCTAAGGGCCGATATGTAAGAGCCTAAGGGAAAATCTAAAGAGCCTAAGGGCCAATCTAAAGATCCTAAGGGCCATCTTAAAAGAGCATAAGGGCCGATGTTTTAAAGCCTAAGGGTCGATACTTAAAAAGAACTTAAAGTCCGAAGTACACCATGCTCGAGACCTTACCTAGTTCGGACTCGAAAGTCTCGAGCTAAATCTTAGCTCAAAGATCGGACCTTAAGTGGTCATCTACTATCAATCATCTATCGAAACACAAAAACCTTAGGGTTTTATATTCTAAGTCCAATACATCGGACTGATCGTCAACAACAAATCTCAAAGGCTAAGACAAGTCGGAAATTAACATAACACAAAGATAAAACAAAATATTACATTATATTCGGATGATGGTACAAAAGTACACTTACAATACTCTCACAGTGAGCCCTTACACAAAATTAAAAAAGTCCTAGCCTATCATCAGGGTTCCCTGCTCGGAGGCAGCACCCACGGGGACTACGTCTTCAGCAGCTTGATGTTCGGCAGGCTAATCTTCGGGAATCTTTTCCCCCTCGGGGACTTTGTCTCTGTCAAACCCCTCGGAACCAGCCTCTTCCCTGGAAGCCTCCTCGTCAGCCTCCTCTTCATCATCTTCAACATCAACTTTGGAGTAAGGGACTTAGTTCTAAGAAAAGTCACCCTCAATACTCGAAACCCAAATGAAGGGAAGCTAGGCTCTAATTGGGAGGGACCGTACCGTGTCCTCAGAGTCGTAGGCAAAGGATCCTACGAACTTAGCATAATGGAAGGCGAGCAACTACCAAAAAATTGGAATATATTGTTGCTCAAATGCTCTTATTGCTAAGGTATGACCTTCTCCCCTTTTCTATTTGTATTTAAAACTAATTCTTTACAGGCGTTCGATTGGGAACATCGAAGCACCCTTCAACTCGAAGACCTAGGGTTTTAAAGCATGCTTTGAAATCTTTTTCCCTTAGATCGGGTTTCATCCCAAATGGGTTTTACCGGCAATGTTTTTAACGAGGCAAACCTATATGCTACCTAACGAAAACTCAAAAAGTATTCAAGGCTTCTTTTCTATCAACCTCGAACACTGGGGGGCATCACCCTCGGAGCTTACATTTTCGAAGAAAACAAGTCATGCCAAGGGGGACATCGATAGGAGAATGTTGTAGTGGGCCAAACGGTCGAATGAACCGTGTCCATATAGAATATCGATCCACGATGGCAAAAACATGTACTCATGTATCGATTACTCAAATAAGCATTCTTATTATATCAAAAAATTTTGTGCCTGAAAGAAGTCTATTATTTTCACATTTAACGGCTCAAGGTCCAAATATACACAAATACTCGGGGACTGTCATCGACATTCAACACGTCGAGCCATCAAAAACTCGAGCCTATAAGACCTCAACAAGGAAAAATCGAACTTATAAGACCTTAATGAGGCAAATTCGAACTTATAAGACCTCAATGAGACATACACGAACTTATAAGACCTTAAAAAAGGCATCCCCTCGATATTAAGGTCAAGTCCATGTCGCTCGAGGACTAAAGGCTACGGCCATATAAAAGACTACGGTCATATTAAAAGACTACGGCCGAAATAATGCGGCTCGGAGATGTCCGACTTCCGCCATAAAACAAAAGGCCTTCAAATACTTCGAAAAACCGGTTAAATCAGGCTACCCTCGGCAAAAGCAAAGGAGCTTCGATAAAATCAGCCCTGAATAATGTGAAGGCTTCGAAAATATTAGCCTTCGAGAAAACTTCAAGAGGTACTCGACTGTCATTGCACATCGACTTACAAGCGAGGTTCCAAACAATCGAAATGTCGAAAAGTCGAACGAAAACATGACAAGGCATAAGAAAATTTTTACAAGTCTTTAGCTAGAAAGGGGGAAATTGTAGCCATCTTAGAGGTCGAATTGACCCAATCTAAAAAGATCTTAAGGGCCGATGTGTAACAGCCTAAGGGCCGATATGTAACAGCCTAAGGGCCAATCGAAAGAGCCTAAGGGCCAACTTAAAAGAACATAAGGGCCGATGTTTTAAAGCCTAAGGGCCGATACTTAAAAAGAACTTAAAGGCCGAAGTACACCGTGATCGAGACCTTACCTAGTTCGGACTCAAAAGTCTCGAGCTAAAGCTTAGCTCAAAGATCGGACCTTAACTGGTCCTCTACTATCAATCATCTATCAAAACACAAAAACCTTAGGGTTTTATTTTCTAAGTCCAATACATCGGACTGATCGTCAACAACAAATCTCAAAGGCAAAGACAAGTCGAAAATTAACACAACACAAAGATAAAACAAAAGATTACTTTATATTCGAATGATGGTACAAAAGTACATTTACAATACTCTCACAGGGAGCCCTTACACAAAATTAAAAAAGGCCTAGTCTATCATCAGGGTCGCCCTCTCGGAGGCAGCACCCACGGGGACTACGTCTTCAGCAGCTTGATCTTCGGCAGGCTGATCTTCGGGAATCTTTTCCCCCTCGGGGACTTTTTCTCTATCAAACCCCTCAGGACTAGCCTCTTCTCCGGAAGCCTCCTCGTCAGCCTCCTCTTCATCATCTTCAACATCAACTTCATCATCGGAGGAAAGAATGAATTTGGCATCAGTTTCGTTTTCCTTGGCTTGCTCTATCTCCCCGGAGAGATCGAAGCCCTTGGCATGGATCTCTTCCAGGGTTTCCCTCATAGATCGGCAACGGACATAATCGTTGCTTCTTTTATCTCGATTGGAGGCCCCTCTCAATTCCATCTGAGCATTAGCAACATCGTTCAAATAGATGTCCACCGTCTTGTCGGCCTTGGTTTGTATTTCTTTGGCTACAGTCCAGGCTTCCTCTCTTGAGTATTCCGAGAAGTTGAATTTCAAGGGCAGGTACCTTTGCCAGTGCATCTTTTTTAGCCGCAGTAAGGATGTCCATTGATGCCTTCCATTCATTGCACTCAGAGTTAATGTGGTCGACCTTACCCCGAAGGCATTCCAGCATCTCCACCTTTTGTTGCAACTGAGATATCGAAGTGCTAGCCTCCAAATAAGGGAGTGGGAGTCCATATTTCTTCAAAACTAAGGTTACCTACTTCTCTAGCTCGTCCTCGTATTCCCGAGCTCTGGTCAACTCTGATCGAAGATGCCTCAATTCCTTTTCCTTCTTGTCACAAAGATGCCTGAGGGATTTCTACTCGTTCGAGGATCTACGCAATTCGGCCTCACAGTGACGCAGCTCAATCTTAAATTTGTCGAAGGCCTGTAGAAAGGAAAGATCGATCAGAAAAAACAAGAAAGAATGAAGTTGGAAAAATTATAGTGTTATTAAAAACTTACAATTAAGCAAAGACGTTGAGCCTCCTTGAAGATTGAGCTCGTATCCGCTGGTTCGGCCTCATCGACCCCAGTAAAGCGACCCTGGAAGGGGTTGTTTTCACTCGGGACTCCGCCTAACTCGGGCGTCTTCAGGTTCTGAGCGTCCCTTATGGAATCTTCGATAAAGGCTGGAAATTACAGTGAATGAAATGTTGTCACGGCCTCGGGGAGATCACCCGAGGTGCTCTCATCGGGCAGAGGAGCTTCGAAGCTCGCTCCCTTCGGAGTATTTCCCGAAGTTTGAGAAGCAATCACCAAGTCAGGTGATGATTGGCCTTTGTCCCTTTTCTCTTTTGAAAATCCTCCTTCGAGGCTAGGAGCTTCAGCTTCAGCAATCTTAATAGCCTTGGAAGACTTCCTGGTTCGAATTACTAACGTCGAACCCTCTACTTCGTCGTCATCAGCGTCCATGGACCGGCGGACAAAGTCAAAATCCTCGTTGATGACAATGTTTTTTCTGCGCCACCGAGCAGGCTCTGCTTTTGTTTGAGTATACTCTCTCTTCGAGGATCGCTTTCTCTTATTATTATCCTTCTTTGGATCTGTAGTCGAGGATCCCTCTTCCTCCCCGAGAGGGGGCGGCCTCATCTCAGAGAAATCGCCAATACATGTGACAATGGAATTAGGCCACATGAAGAAAGGTATTTTTATTAAGGGAAGAGATATTATAACACGTACCGTGATGTTTTTCTTCCCATTTGCCCTTCGACAAATCCTTCCACTTGAGTTTGTCGTATGATGAAGTAGCAGCCAGTTTGCGAGCCTAGTCCTCGAGGTCGAGGACCATATTGGGCATCCACGGGACTGCTGTGGGAGAGGAAAAGGAACGATTATGCAAAGTTCAGAAAAAATTATGAAAAAGAAATAAAACAAAGCATTTTACTCACATTCGAAGTTCCATTTCTTGGGGAACGGCAGTAACTCCTTGGGAATAACGTCGATGGTCCTCACCCAGATAAACTGACTCATCCAACCTTGATCCCTGACTTCATCATTACTGGCGAAGAAGGACTTGGTAGATCGGCTTTGGAGTTTGATTAAACCTCAGAAATGTTGAGGTCGATATAATTGGAGGAGGTGGCTGAGGGTGAACTCGATCCCGGCCTTTTCGGCGAAGAACCTCATCATTAATATGATCCTCTAGAAGGATGAATGAATTTGGCCCAGGGTAACTTGATATTTTTGCAGAATTCGAGCACGGGCGGGTCGAGGGGACCCAGTGTAAAGGGGTATGTGTACACGCTCAGGAACCCCTCTACATAAGTCGTGATATCCTCTTCGTGAGAGGGTATTTGCATAATGACCTCCTTCCCCTATTTACACTCTCTCCTCACAGCTTCGAGGTGTCTTTCCTCGATGGATCTTATGTACCTCGATGCGTGTTCCCGACAGCTGGGGACATCGGGAGGGTTCTCTATTTTAAAGTCTTTCTTCAAAGAAAAATTGCTCGGCACGATCTCATTAAGCGTCGGCGGTTTACCACCGGACGAGAGGTAAAAGTGGAGGTTCCTTCTTTCTGAGGAACGGATTTAGAAGTTTTGGCCATAGTTTATTTAGAAAAAGAAGGAGGAAATGAATAAACCAGAGAAATTTTGGGCTAATATGGCGGAAGTACTGGTGGAGAAAGGAAAGCTTATAGAGGAGAGTAAGTATTGCAGAGTGAAAAAGTTCCTAATGAGAAACGAAAGTTGGTATATATACAGAAAGGCGAAGACTGTTCATTGATATTTGTGGTCTACCGGCTCTTATGTGCACTCAATATTTTTGGGGAAGAGAACCGACGTGACGCTTCGATCATTTCAACACCTATGTCATAGGAATGATATCATCATCAAGGACCTCGGGAATTCAAATCGTTTTTAATCATTTAATTCTAAGAAACGCGGGGACTATCTGTATACGGCTAAAATCGGAGGAGTTCGATTTTGAAGTCCCTATTCTGTTCCGAACCCGAGCTCGAAAGACTCGAAGTAAGGTTCGAGATCGATCTTAGAATGCATACCTCAAGAGAACACATTGAAGGCCCGACACGGCCTACCTCGAGGCAGTGCAAAATCGATGACAGTCAAGAAAAAGCGGGAATTTCTCAAGGGCATATAGGTCAAGGCGTAAATCTCAAAATTGGTTCGTACAAATCCGTACTAGGCAGTTATACAGCTGTACCAATAGTATTTTTTACTGTAAATAAAAATGTATTTTCCCCTACCATATAAAGGGGACTCCAATCATTTGTAAACATCATCATTCACTGTTATAGAACATTCTACTCTTGTTTTCTCGTTTATTGTGCTCAAGATTATTCTTCAACTTTATCGTCCTTTATTTATTGTTCATACTTTATTGCTACTAACTGACCTCAAGATCCCGAGGCTATCGAGCTCGAGGCCCCCGTTCCTTTGACAACACTGGTTGGTTATCATATTCTTCTTATTTACACATAATATTTCTTGCTTATTTACTAGTATTGAAATAAATCACAGATTTTTAGAACCACAAATCAAATTTAATTGTTAACACCAATTTTCGAGGTAAACATACGCTAAGGGAAAATGGAGAGAAATATAGCCCGAGGTCCTTTAGGCGTATCGAACAACGTCAAAATCCAGTACAGGGGCAACACCGTTCTCTTTAGTATACGGTGCCGAAGCTCTAACCCTGGTCGTAGTCGGGGAACCCTAGCATCAGGTTTCGATATGCATCTGAAGAATCAAATCACGAGGCTATGAATACAAGCCTCGAGTTTCTAGATGAAAAATGGGAAGCCGCCCTCATCGAATGGTCGCACAGAAGTAGAGGATCGAAAGGTACTACAACCGAAGAGCCAATCTTCGACACTTTAAAATCGGGGACTTGGTTCTGAGAAAGGTCACCCTCAATACTCGAGACTCAAACGAAGGAAAAATTGACCCGAACTAGGAGGGTCCGTATCAGGTCCTCGATATCGTCGGAAAAGGATCCTACAAACTTGGCACGATGAACAACGAACAATTACTAAACAATTGGAACGTATCGCTTCTCAAACGATATTACTGCCAAGGTACGACCTTTATCCATTTTCATTAGTATTCTATACTAACCAGCTGCAGGTGTTCGATCGAAGACATCGAAGGGTTCTCCAAACACGAAGTCCTTAGGTATGAAAGCATGTGTTGCGCTCTTTTTCCTTTAGACTGTTTTTTGTCCTAAATGGGCGAGTTTTTTAATGAGGCAACCATTGTTCGTCCTAACTTAGAACATTTCAACAGTATTTGAGGCTTCTTTACAATCAACCTCGAATACTGGGGGGCTTTAGCCTCGGATGATTACAAGAAAAATACTTCGTGTCAACAGGGTCTCGATAGGTAAATTTTGTAAAGGTCCAAACGGTCAAATGAACCGTGTCCATGTAGATTATTCGAGCCCTAATGGAAATATATGTACGCATGTATAATCTATCGAAAGAAGTATTTTTCCTTACCAGATGCTCCATGCCTTTGAAAAATTTATACTTTACAATTTTATACTTATGATCTATTGTGGAAACTGGCTTAAGGGCCAATCACAACTGAAGTTCGAGCAACTTACCCCACACTCGGGGACTGCCGCTCAAACAATCGACATGATCGAATTACTAAATTCCGAGATCGTAATACCTTAAAAAGGCAATCCTCGATTATATAGGCCACGACCACCCCACTCGGGGAAAGACATTTCGAACAAGTTCAAAGGGCAACTGGGAAACATACCTAAGGGGCAAATCCCAAACTAAAGGCTATGGCCAAACTAACACGGTTCAGAGACGTCCGAATCCGTAATGAAAACAGGCCTTCGAATACTTCTATAAAATGGTTAAAAAGTCTACCCTCGGCAAAATTACAAAAGGGTTTCGACAATGTTATCCCTCGAAAAATCCTAAGGGGTATCGAATTGTTCGAACCCTCGAAGAATTTTGTATTGAACAATTTTGTGCTAAGGCATAACAAAGCAAAGGGTTTCGATAACACTAAACCCCGAAAAACCTAATGGATACAGATTTATCTTGTGCTAAGGCACGACACATTTATATATGATTAACTCTTTTAAGCTGAAAAAGGGGAAAAAGCCATTCTTTTGAGGTCGTATCGGCCTAATTAAAGAGCCCAAGGGCCATTTTATTTTTTAAGTTCGAGAAATCGTCCTTACTCAACTAAAATCTAAGGATCAATCTACTTCGAGTTCAAGCAAGTACTCACTTGATTATAAAGACTACGATGGTCCGACTTCGGTCTAATTGCCTAGGTCTCAAACTAGTGAGCAAAATCTTCATAAGGCATGAAGGCATGAATGAAGTAAAATTTTCACAAGACGGAAGTTGAAATAAAGACAAGCCAGAGAAAAAAGAAAATGTTGTATACATATGAAGATATTTACAAAGGACCGATCAGGGTCCTACACAAAAGAAAAAAGAAAAGAAAAAAATACTAAGACTCCTAACTACTCTCGGAGGCAGTTTCTCTGTTGGGGTCCCCCCACTTTCGGACCCGCTCTCGATGCCTTCATCATCATCATCATCATCATCATCATCATCATCATCAGTATCATCATCAAAAGAGGCCACACTCTAGCATCAACCTCATGCTCTTTAGCCTTTACTATCTCATCGGTAAGATCGAAACCTAGAGCATGGATCCCCTCGAGAGTTTCCCTCCGAGATTGGTATCTGGAAAGTTCAGCAATCCAATGTGCTCGAGTTTGAGTGGTCTCAGCAGCATCTCTCGCTTGGACTTGAGTGACTTCAGCGTTGGCCCGGTAAAATGGCCACGATCGCCCCTGCCTCGGCCTTTGCCTTTTTGGCTTCAGATTTGGCACTTGCAAGTTCGACGGCCAGCTGAGCCTCGAGATCCTCTATCTTCTTGGCCTGTGCTGAGCATTTCTCCTTCACGCCCCAAAGCTGATTTTTGATTGATGACAGTTGGGCTCGAGCAGCCTCTTTTTCCGAGGCGAGGCGGTCCATATATGCTTTCCACCCTAAGGTCTCCGCCTTCATCATGTTGACCTCCTCATGGAACTGCTCGATCCTCTTGACCTTCTACTGCAACTATGATATTGAAGTGTTAGCAACCATTCCCGAATTAAGCCCATGAGCTTTTAAGATTGTCATTACCTAATCGATCAGGTTGGTCTGATCCTTGTGAGCCTTCTCCAATTCAACTCGGAGGTCCTTCATCTCCTTATCTTTTTGCCCGCAGAGAAGTTTGAGGGCATTCCTTTCCTCTGAAAACCCTTGAAGGTCGGCCTCACATCGGCTCGGCTCAGCTGGGGACTTGTAAAAAGCCTCCTGATGAGTGACAAATCATGTATGAAAAAGAATGGGAGTTAGACAGAAGATGGAGGAATGTGATATCAATAAAGGAATTAAGACTTACCCGATTCAGGACTCGTTGAGCCTCATCGAAGAGGCTGGACGCTTCACTTAGGTCAGAAGCATCTTCGACCCCGATAAAGCAATCTCGAAAGGGATCCTCCCTTTCGGGGGCCCCATCTACCTCGGGGGTCCTCAAAGCTTGGGCATCCCGAATTGCCTCCTCAGAAAACGCTGGCAAAATCCGTGAGTCTCCAATTTCAATTGCCCCAAATGGGTATCTTGGGGCATTCTCTTCGCTTCGAAGGGCCTCGGAGCCAGCCCCTTCAGACGTACCCGTCGTTTGCTCATTTCGGTGGGAGACCTCTTCGATCTCCGATGACTCGCGGACTTTGATTGAAACCTCCTCAGCTCGAGGCGGGATCTCATCAACCACCACTGATTCAGCAGCCTTTGGCGCCTCTATGGTCTTCTTCACTCGGGCCACCAGTACACCGATGTCTTCTTCTTTTTTTCTTCCTCCATTAGTCGCTGCAGTACATCCGCTGGAAGGGCAGTAGTATCTATCTTCGACTTAGGAATAGGGGTCTTCTTGGGCTTTGGGACCCCGGAGGTAGAAGTCATTTTCTTCTTATTGTCCTTCGACGATTTTGAAACCGGGGCCGAAGTGTCCTCCTCACCAGACGGGGGGCCTCATGACCGCATCTTTGCCCAGGTCTACACACGAGAAGATTGAATAAGTATAAGAATGGTATCTTGATCAAATCATCAGATATGTGAAAGGGGGCTTACCATGATTCTCTGCCTCCCATCGGCCTTTTGCTAAATCGCGCCAACAGCGCTCGGTGTACGCGGGGGTTGAGGCCAGGTTCCTGTCACGACCCCAAATCAACACCAGTCGTGATGGCGCCTATCGTGGGACTAGGCCCGCCAAATACAAACTCAAATCGAAAAATAATCTTTCATTTATATCATTACTAAACTGATAACCCATAAAGGTTTTGTTCAAACATTTTAAAAAGAGATAAAGCTACACCGAATATTAAATACAATCCCGAGATCCTGGAGTCACTGGTCATGAGCATCTACAGAAAATATATAACTCTGGAAAAAAATAAACCCTATAATACTAAGCAGGAGAGAGCAGGGTTGTAGATGCGTGCAGCTACCTCGCAAAAATCTCCTACAAATCTCTGGAACAGATACACAGCTCACTCTACCCTAGCACCTGGATCTGCACACAAGGTGCAGGGAGTAATGTGAGTACGCCAAATCAGTAGTAATGAAAATAAATCAGGTCTGAGAAGTAAGAAACACATAAAGTCAAATCATCATTTCACAATAAGCACAGTCTTTCTTTCCAACAGTGTATACGTTAAATCATCAAGCTTAAAAGCCGATTTTTGGTAAAAATCATTTGGGAATATACTTGCCAACAGTTTCAGCATAATTTTCAAGAAGTTTAGTGTAAAAATGATAAAAATCATAAAAAGCAGAGTGAAAGTGGTAAAATCATAAGTAGCCCCTCGGGCAAAACATGTATCAGAAGCTGCCCCTCGGGCGTAACATCACTCAGAAATCAGCCCCTCGGAAATACATCACAGACACTCATAATCAGCCCCTCAAGCAACCTCACAGTCACTCATAATCAGCCCCTCGGGAAACCTCACAGTCACTCATACCTCCCAATCACTCGTCACTCGGCACTCGGCACTCGGCACTCGGCACTCGGCACTTGCACTCAGTAGGTACCTACGCTTACTGGGAGTGTGTACAGACTCCGGAGGGGCTCCTTCAGCCCAAGCGCTAATATCAAGCCAGATCGTGGCATATCATATCCTCACAATCAGGCCCTCGGCCTCACTCAGTTAGAAACTCACAAGAAGCCACTCGGGCTATCAGTAAACGGGGTACTCAACCCAAAACGTCATTTTATATCTCAAAATAGTGTAAATAAGGCTAAGTTTCGAAATCAGTTAAACATAATATGACTGAGTGAAAATCAGAAGTCAACACAGTGAGGAAATAGTAGTAAAAGTCCCTAAGGGGTCTAAAACAAGTCGGCACAAGGCCCCAAACATGGCTTACAGACCAAATATAAAAATATTCTTTAAACACGATTTAACATATGATTTAAAAGTAAATATGCAACTCAATAGTTGCCATGTGAAGGACCAAGTCCAAATCCACAATCAGTGCACACCACACACTCATCATCCGGCATGTGCGCCACTCCGAAAATAGTGAGAAAATATGAAGTTCGGGGTTTCATACCCTCAGGACAAGATTTACAGTTATTACTTACCTCAAACCAGCCCAAATACTAATCTGTGATTCTCTTGCCTCTCGAATCGGCTCCCGATTGCTCCGAATCTAACCAAAACCATATTAATATCATCAATATACGCTAAAGGAACAAATCCCACTCGAAAATTATCAAATTTAACAAAAAAATTCCCGAAATTGGCCAAACCCGGCCCCCGGGCTCATGTTTCGAAATTCTATAAAAATTGCATCACAAAAATCCTCATCCTTTCCCGAGTCTATACATACTAAGAACATCAAAATCGGACCACAATAGCCCCTTTAATTACTCAATAAAAGTCCCAATTTCTCATGCCTTAACTTCCCCAAATTTTGGGTTTAAATCCAACTAATTTCAAGTTTAATTACTAAGAAAATAATATAAAATCGAGGTATGAAGTCAAAAAGCTTACCTCCAAACGTTCCCCTTTGAATCCCTCTTAGAATCTCTCTTAAGAGCTCCAGGTTCGTCCAACAATGGTGAGAAGTGGGCTAAAACTCGCGGATGTGGCTTTTTAAAGCACACTGCCCAGGCCCCTCGTTTAACCCTACGCGATCACGGAATAGCCCACGCGATCGGCGAAGCTTTGCCTTCCCAACTCACGAGATCGCGGCCCTTCCCACGCGACCACATAGCACAAATCCCTCCACCCCTCACCAGCACACTCTCCTCTACGCGAACGCGACGTTGGCCATGCGTTCGCGTAGCATAACATCACAGCCACACGCAATCGCGATCTGATCTCTGTGATCGCATAGAGCAAATTTCACCCCTGCCCAACTTAGCCTACGCGATCATGGACCCTTCTACGCGATCGCGAAGAACAAAAATGCCTGCAATAGAAACCAGCATCTCCCAAATCCAAAAATCGATCCGTT
Source organism: Nicotiana paniculata (assembly GCA_005239505.1). Classification (NCBI taxonomy): domain Eukaryota; kingdom Viridiplantae; phylum Streptophyta; class Magnoliopsida; order Solanales; family Solanaceae; genus Nicotiana; species Nicotiana paniculata. The sequence continues at coordinate 102,178 of ML365561.1, forward strand.
AACCACCCGAAACTCACCCGAGGCCCTCGGGACCTTAACCAAACATGCCAACACATCCCATAACCTCATTCAAACTTAGTCGAGCCATCGAAACACCCAAAACCACACCGAATACAAACCTATGAACTTTGAGATTTCCAAAATTTTGCCAATGATTCCGAAACTAACCAAAACATATCCGAATGACCTGAAAATTTGCACACACGTCCAAAATAACACTACGAACCTGCTCAAACTTCCGGAATTCCATTCTGACCCTGATAGCTAATTTTCCACTGCCGACCGAAAATCGCCAAAAACTCAATTTCGCCAATTCAAGCCTAATTCGCCAATTCAAGCCGCGTAACCTCACCTCACCCTATCCCATATAGGTCCAGTAGCACAACACAGTTGAAATTTCGAAATCCAACCTGATCCATAAACCTTAGAATCAGATTCCCACTTCTGAAATGATTTACAATATCAAAATTCCACAACTATAAACTGAATAATCTGAACACGCCGAATCAAGCCATATACGTAACCCCAGATGAAATCACATAATATACCGCATGACTTAAACACTCATTGCGATAACTCCTAATCACAACAGCTGCTCAAAACAACCCAATACCGATAGATAACCTCTTATCAAGAAAAGTCTCACTTTACCACTTTCATAAGGTGTCGATGATGAAAGAAACACGTAGAAACTAGCAACCATTCGTCTGATCAGTCAGACATGAAACTCCCCTTTCTCAACGGGTTTTATACCAGATTTCTAAGCCGACCCCCGATATTTTCCTTCCAACTATGTTGTAGTCAATTCTGACAGTATTCATTCTAGGTCCAATGACCTCTTCTCATCCAACACGACCACTCTGATGACATGACACATCAATACAATTCAAAGCCACAGCCTGTGAAACTCATGCACTCAATAGCAACATACCAATGTAATCAAATTATATAAAAGATTCACATGAGAGGACCATCCTGCCATTAGCAATTACCGTCACAACACCATGCTAAGAGCCTGACACTCATTGAAAAATCAAAACACTCGAATCTGACACCAAGAATCATACCTCCACATAACTCTGCTACAATGCGTGATACCATCCAAACGCTAGGTCACATAAAATACTTCCAACCACCTAGCTAAAAATCAATAACCATGCGCAATTCTACATCAAGTACTCCAAGTGCATTGCCATAACCACGGGGAAACCGGACGATACCATGCTACACGAATCAGATAGTACATAACCAATACGTCTCAATCCCGCAATACCCAATTACTTACCTTACTCAAATCTAGCTATAAAGCCCAATTAGAACCGCACCATGTGTGCATATAACCAATAATCACCACTCCTTGCAACACCGAAGGGTAACTCATAGATCACTCCAGAACACGAACAACTCAATGACAGTCAAATGGTACATCCCTCAACAATAGCAATTCGGAGTCAACAATTCTGACCCGGTGCAGAACACACACCCATACTGGCCTACCAATAACCCTAAATCAACTCTGGTCACTCACAACAGATAGACAACTCTCCGAAGGTTCACAATGACTGAATCATGGCATTTACTAACACCTGACTAGCTTTGCTTGCATCCTCACGGTCCACAACCACAAAATAATCTGCTTATGAGAACTTTCGATCTCGAAGCCTATAAAGCGCACAAATTACCATATCTGATCCAAACTCCACCGCTCGAATACATAACACATCCCTAATACTCAATCATTCCACGAGGGATACCCCTAAAATCCTTTTGTGTCACCAATCAACCTCGAATATCAGCAATCGATCCAACAAGAGAGTGTAGCTATACCAATGAATCACCCTTAACTCAACACATGCCCTTTCTAAAATGCATACCCTCATCCAGCCACCCAATAGTGCCATCATCTACCTAGTCATCCGAAATTGCCAATGCTGCCTAAGAATTTTCGACCTTCCTTCCAGAACTAACCCGTGACCTCACACATGCAAATCTCACTCTACACGACATACCGCATACACCATACCATCCTATGATAAACATGATAACTTCATAATCCCTTCCGAGCCATAAGAAACTATGCACCCAACTAGACAAGAACTTCCCATTTAGAAGCAAAATCAATATACATCACATACACCCCACGCCAGTAGAAAATACGCATCTCTAACCGTGGTAGAAACCATCAGGAACTATCTGAATCCCATTTGCCCAACACCAAACCGTCAGGACTGAATCCTTCTAACTCAACCAAGCTATGCACGCCATCAAAAATCCAAGAGCATTGCTAAGAAACACATGTAAAGACTCGTTGCCTCATGAACACCCAAAGAACTAATCATATCCCTTACCATGCTGATCTGATCTACTACGAAGTTGTCCTATTTATCCAAGTTCCTTCTGACTTACCTGTGAATTGGTACTTCTTTTTGCCATAATACCGCAATTCTCAACCCAGACTCACCACACAAGACCCGAGCATAAAACCATACTGTCCGAAGCTCATAAGCCGCTGAATACTCTCTCAAATATCCCCAAAAGTACCACATTCAAAATACTTACCCTGAAGAGACTTCTTGTGAATCTAAAGCCATTACAGTCACCTTCCTGATATTGATATGTATAATCCATGATAATGTAGAAATTCCACAAGCCTTGACACCCTCCACGTAAATCTCAGTTCTATCCCAAAACACACCTTGAAGATTCCCAATTTCTATATTTAACCTTGAATCCGTCAGAACCATTCTCGAGAGTCATCCACTCTACTCAAATCTCAATCACACTGATCAAGCAGACAAAACGACTTGGCCCCATTGGCACACCAACATACTAGGAAGTAATCCACACACCGGAAGCAACAAATAACCCCATACACTGCACCCACTACACCTTTTACAAGTACCACTCAATTATTCCATAAAACTCATCTACCCATAGAGTAAATTACAACCGGTATCGAAGAATTTCATTTACTCGAGTCATTCCCAGACTCCACCTCTGCGCGTCATAACTGGTCCACCACTATACCTCGAACTGAAACCAATACAACCCTTAATCACGCAATCAACTTAACATTAGAGGACTCCCCCACTTGGCTCAAAGCCATAGATCAAAACAAACAGTAACTCATAATGACCATATGCTAACACTGCCGCTATACCACAGTGAGATTCAACTAAGTCCTTCATAAGCTCATATATAACTCAACCTATTTAACATCCCAAATCATCTCCAACCTCGCATTCACCATTGCAATAGCCGTGCCAATTCCCACAAGTGATCTATACTCAAATTGCAACATATATCAATTACTGGTAAAAGAGAACTTGCTACAAAACAACATAAGGATCACACAACCTCAGAACACCTCGCGGGAAATAGCCCTGCCTGCTTAGCCTCAAACTGATATCTCTCTATACACTTTCGAAGATCATAGCTATTACGCAATCGCTTTACCCTCCTACATTAGAACAAACTAATGCCTACCCTCGAGACATCACAATAAGTGGTATAAGAACCTGAAGTTGATGGCAGAAGTAACACTGGAGTTGTGGTCAAAGAAATTTTGAGCTTCTGCAAGCTCTCTCCACACTCGTCTGACCACCTGAATACCCTCACTGGACACCACGTGCCCCAAGAATGCTACTGAACTGAGCCAAAAATTCACAGTTGGAGAACCTTGCATAAAGCTTCTCCTACATCAATCTCTATAATACCCTCCTCAAAAGTTGGGTATGCTCCTCCTAGCTACGTGACTACGCCATGTTGCCATCAAAATGAATACAATAACAAAGGAGTGCTAACACGACTGAAATACACCGTTAATCAAATACATGAACGTTGCTTGGGGCATTGGTCAGCTCAAAAGACATCACCAAGAACTCATAACACAACAGAAAAATCTGTTTCACTCCACAACTAAAAAACATAAGAGGTCTACCAATATACTCACAACTCAAAGCCATATGCCAACTCGAGACAGAAATCAAACACCTAATAGTTCTTTCCACATATCCAGTCAATATTTTTGTCACAATCAAACAATATGAACACATCTCACCCTCAAATCACACTCACCACATAGATATCCAGTCACAAAGTCCCGTCAATAAGGACACCAACGAACATATAAGTCCCCAAATGCACGGCTCACACAATCGAAATCTTAGCACTCAAGCCACAGAATGAATCCGGCCTCAAGTCCTCCAGACTGGCTCATTATCAACACGCTAAAATCATATCTCATCCATGGAATTCATAACTCGTCGATGCACAGCTGATACCAAGCGCTCACGTGCGCATACGAATACATGGAAGGAATTCAAGAGTTATGCTTTTTTCTGAATAAAAGGGATTCGCACGACCAGAATTCAAGAATGTGAGATTTTCTTAAAGGTTATGTATCCTCTCGAAGATAATTAAAGTCAACACGGTGAGAAAATAGCAGTAAAAGCCCCCAAGGGGTCTAAAACAAGTCGGCACAAGGCCCCAAACATGGCTTACAGCCCAAATATAACATTAGTCTTTCAACACGATTTAACATATGATTTAAAAGTAAATACGCAACTCAATAGTTACCACGGGAAGGACCAAGTCCAAATCCACAATAAGTGCACGCCACACACTCGTCATCTGGCATGTGCGCCACTCCGAAAATAGTGAGAAAATATGAATTCCGGGGTTTCATACCCTCAGGACAAGATTTACAGTCATTACTTACCTCACACCGGCCCAAATACTAATTTGTAATGCTCTTGCCTCTCGAATAGGCTCCCGATTGCTTCGAATATAACCAAAACCATATTAATATCATCAATATACGCTAAAGGAACAAACCCACTCAAAAATTATCAAATTTAACTAAAATTCCCGAAATTGGCCAAACCCGACACCCAAACCCACGTATCGGAATTCTATAAAAATTACATCACAAGAATCCTCATCCTTTCTCGAGTCTATATATACTAAGAACATCAAAATCGGACCACAATAGCCCCTTCAATTACTCAATAAAAGTATCAATTTCTCATGCCCTAACTTCCCCAAATTTTGGGTTTAAATCCAACTAATTTCAAGTTTAATTACTAAGAAAACAACATAGAATCGAGTTATGAAGTCAGAAATCTTACCTCCAAACATTCCCCTTTGAATCCCTCTTAGAATCTCTCTTAAGAGCTCCAATTTCGTCCAACAATGGTGAGACGTGGGCTAAAACTCGCGGATGCGGATTTTTAAAGCACACTGCCCAGGCCCCTCGTTTAACCCTACGTGATTGCAGAATAGTTGACGTGATCGCGAAGATTTTCCTTCCCAACTCACCCGAGGGCAGCTCTTCCCACGCGACCGCATAACACAAATCCTTCCACTCCTCACCAGCTCACTCTCCTATACGCGAACGCGACCTTGGCCACGCGTTCGCGTAGCACAACATCACAGCCACACGCGATCGCGATCTGACCTCTGCGATTGCATAGAGAAAATTTCACCCCTGTCCAACTTAGCCTACGCGATCGCGGACCCTTATACGCGATCGCAAAGAACAAAAATGCCTGCAGCAGAAACCAGCAAAATTGCTATCTCCCAAATCCAAAAATCGATCTGTTAACCACCTGAAACTCACCTGAGGCCCTCGGAACCATAACCAAACATGCCAACACATCCCATAACCTTATTCAAACTTAGTCGAGCCCTCGAAACACCCAAAATCACACCGGATTCAAGCCTATGAACTTTGAGATTTCTAAATTTCGCCAATGATGTCGAAACCAACCAAAACACGTCCGAATGACCTGAAAATTTGCACACACGTCCAAAATGACACTACAAACCTGCTCAAACTTCTGAAATTCCATTCTGACCCCGATAGATAATTTTCCACTGTCGACCGGAAATCGCTAAAAACTCAATTTCGCCAATTCAAGCCTAATTCTACTCCGGACATCAAAACCACATTTCGAATACACTCCTAAGTTCAAAATCACTTAACAAACTATCTGAACCATAAAATCTATATTCTGAGGTCGTTTACCAATAAGTCAACTTCCGGTTGACTTTTTCCAACTATTGAACCAAGTTAAGAGACTAAGTGTCTCATTTCTCTCCAAAAACCGCTCTGAACCTGAGCCAACCTATTTAACACAATATAATGAAGTTGAACCACATATAATGAAGCAGAAATGGGGGAAACGGGGCTATTACTCTCGGATCGACCGGCCGGATCGTTACAGTTCCGAACCTAGCTCTCAAGGTCAGGAATCGTCGGGCATCCAAGCAACCGCTACATCATGGAAAAAGAAATTAATGAGAAAAAACAAGGGTATGTATATTATATGGAAGCTAACGGTGAGGAAGTACTTACGTTTCATGTTCTATTTCTTAGGAAATGGCATCTTCTCTGTCGGGATTAGGTCGGATGTCTTCACTCGAACAAACCTGCCCATCCAGCCTCGATCTTTGTCCTCATCTATGCTCGAGAACAGCACCTTGGTATCTCGATGTTGGAGTTTTATCAACCCACCTCGATAGAGACGGGGGTTGTACAATCTAATGAGGTGGTCGAGGGTGAAAGACATCCCCTCGATTTTGCTCGCAAAGAATCGGAGCAGGATGAAAATTCTCCAAAAGGAGGGATGGATTTGGCCCAGGGTTATTCGGTACTGACGGCAGAAATCGAATATGACAGGGTCGAGGGGGCCCAGCGTGAAAGGATAAGCGAAAACACTCAGAAACCCTTCCACGTGGGTGGTGATATTTTCTTCGGGGGTTGGAATCACCACCTCTTTGTCTTTCCAGTTGCAGCCTCTGTTTACCTGCTTGAGGAAAGTCACAGTTATCGAGCATATGTACCTTGATATAGGCGCGCATCGGCCAGGGACCGAGGAATCTTTCTCGATCTTAAAATTGGAAGTTTTTGCCATTCTTGTTTGAATTTGAAGAAGGAAGAAGATGATAGAATTTGATGCTTAAGATGAGGTTAGCCTGAAAATATTGCAGAAGAGAGGAACTTAGAAGATGGGGAAAGATTTGAAGATTAAAGAAGGTCAAAGATAAAGTTTGAAAGAGTGTAAAAAGAGGTCTATTTATTGGATTCGCGGCGACGGTTCAAAGCTACTAGTGGCCGACCACCAACTAACATACATTAATACCTTGGGGAACTGTACCGACGGGACATTTTGGTCACTTCCACCGCGTACGACACGAGGGTGACATCATGACAGGTCAGGGTAAAAATCGAAGGCTCAATTCGTTTCTTGTCATTTCACTCCAAAAATGAGAGAGCTATCTTTATACGGTTAAAATCGGGCCCACCTGATTTTGTTGTTCGATCGAGACCAGGAAGTTACATCGAGGGTCGATCTCGTAAAGGAAAAGACTAAATCGCGAGGACAAGGTACCGAGTTCGGAACCGAGCACCTGTTGAGATCGGGGCTAATAGCGATCGAAGCCAAATGAGACAGAGCTCGAGTAAGGTCGAAGATGGCACAATAACAGAAAGGCGAGATATCCGTGACTGGTCGAGGATCATGGCGTAAATATCGGAACGGATCAAATCACGAACAGCAAATTCGCTAATCATGAGATTTCCTTCCGTAATTAGAGTTATAATATAAGTAAAATTCCTCTACTATATAAAGAGAAGTTCTAATCATTTGTAAGGCATCATTCACAGACTTCAAAGCAATATATTTCTTTTTCTCACTTATATTCTTATTCATCAGCTTGTTATATTTTTATTAAATTGTTCTTGCACTAATCAGTTCGAGGGTACTCTAACTCGAGGGCTGAGTTCCATTCAAATACTGATTTGCTTTATTTTACTGTTGATTATTATTATTAATCTTCATATTTATCGGTTGATGCTAAGTGAAATCACATATTCTTAAAACCACATTATAAGTTTAATTGTTATCCAATTTTAAGGGTAAACAGCTATATAAAGAATTAATGCCGAAAAAATATTTGTATTTGTTAGAATGAAATACGTATATCCAGCGACTAGTAAATACAAAAAAACTAAAGGGAAGAAAATTAGTAGTAACTGATATGGGCATGCAAGTAGTTCCGAAAAAACAAGTCCTCCATTCGTCATAAACTCTCTCAGCACCTCATACCACGTGTTCATGAATACCCTCTCTCATTTGCATGCAGTATCAGCTTTAGTGTTTATCTAATTCCTACACTAGTAAGAATCTTGACCTATCCATAAACTGCACTAAACATCAACCCTCTTTTCCTCCGTCCTCTCATTTTTCTTCAGTTTTTTTGTGATTTGAAGGAATTAATTGAAAAATAGGTGATTATAAAAGGGATGGATTTGGTGAATTCAGTGATGAATTTTGTGGTACCACCAGCAAGTTTAGTGATGTTGGCATGTGCATGGCCAGCTTTGACTTTCATCAACACATGTGAATGGCTTTACAACACTTTGTTTGGTGATGATATGGAGGATAAAGTTGTTATTATCACTGGAGCTTCTTCTGGTATTGGCGAGGTAACTCAAAAGATACCTAGGTTGATACAAGTATATTTTTTATGTAAGTAGTTAATTTCTCTGGTGGTTATAGGTGCAAGCAAAGCTATTTTACAATTTTCTTCTCTATTGCTTTTTTGTGCATGAACGACTAGATTCTTGATTTTTCATGTTCACTGTAATCTTAGCAAATTGCATATGAATACGCAAAGAGGAGAACAAATCTTGTCTTGGTTGCAAGGAGAGAAAATAGACTGTGGGGAATCCGCGAGAAAGCTAGGCAACTAGGTGCAAAAAATGTCCTGATAACGGCTGCAGATGTTGTCAAAGAAGATGATTGTAGGAGATTCATCACTGAGACTATAAACTTTTACGGGCGCGGTAAGTCCGGTGTAATACGTTTGTCCTGTTTTGTTAATAATGAATCAAGCTGACCACTGATGTATTACAAGGCTTTTCATTTGAATCACTCGCAAACCAAGAGGGATTTATATGACCTTTACAGTCCAAATACTGACAGCCTGATGCATGAAGTTTATATCCCTTCTAGTTATTCCATAATATTTTGGCATAAACAAGTAAGACATTTTTCTCATATGTTTAATTCAAAATCATAGGAAAATACTAACCTTAAGCAATCAAATGAAGGATGACTACTCGGTGAACCCTGTGATCGATGTTTCACTTTCCTTAGTTGTAAGTGATCATTATATTATGATTTGAATGGACCAGGGTTCTCAAGTTACATATGCCAACGCTTAAGTGATATGAACAAAGAAACTTTTGATAAATGATGTCCCTTCCCCTCTAACCATCCCCTCCCTTCCTTGATCCACACAGAGTTTCATTATGTTACTCTATTCCATTTTGCATTATTAAGATGTAATTATATAGGCTTTAGTCAACTTAAAATGCTATTTCAAGCTTATTTCATTTCATTCCTTCTAGCAGAAATAATCACTTTCTAAAACAGATATTATCTACAGATGAACTCTGATTTTGTTGACCACTTACCTCTGTCTCCGTTTTCCAAATATTTAATTGCAAGTTTTCCTTTTTAACTCTGCCTTTCTGGAAATGAAGAGGTTTGTTACTTGTAGCATTTTTAATGGTGGTATCAAAAGGTCAAGTTTTCAATTGTGAGAAGAGCACGGTAAAGTGAAATGGTTAGCTGATATTTTGTTGTTGTTCCATTATTTGCAGTGGATCATCTTGTGAGTACAGTAAGCTTGGGACATACTTTCTATCTGGAAGAAGCCGCGGATACAAATGTGTTTCCCATTTTGATGGTATTTGGAGTATCTAGTTTGCTACTATTTATTATTCATAGGTTACTAATGTTAGAATTTCTGTTTCATTTGTATGAAACTACATTCAAATGCTGCTATTAACTCTGATTTCAACTATAATATTGACGTGTGAAGTTTTTCCATCTTTTTAGGATATCAATTTCTGGGGAAATGTGTATCCTACCTATGTAGCTCTACCTTACCTACGGCAAACCAGAGGCCGAGTCATTGTGAATGCATCAGTGGAGAACTGGTTACCCTTGCCAAGAATGAGCTTATATTCAGTAAGAATTGAACTTCATATACAGACCTTTAAAGCTACATCCATTTCCCCTTTGGCCAAAGTAGAGTCGGTGTTCTTAATTCACCTTAGCATAGAAAGCATTTTGGCGGTGTCATCAGCTTCTTGATTTTTACCTTTTTGTTTTGAATAGGCAGCGAAAGCCGCAGTTATAAACTTTTATGAAACCCTAAAGTTAGAGGTGAAGGATGATGTCGGGATCACAATAGCGACACACGGATGGATTGGGACTGAAATAACAAGGGGAAAAGTCATGATGGATGAAGGTGCGGATATGCAGTGGAAGGAAGAAAGGGAAGTAAGATTAAGATTCTCCTCTTTGTAGAAATGAAATTCTCTGTCTGCTCCAACACACTGCTACTATTTGCAAACTTCCATGCTTTCCTTTTAAAAGCAGCAAAAAAAGGACATGTCAGAACTTTTTGATGCATAAAACACCCATGACGCTGTTTCAATGTGTTGAGTTCACATGCTTTTCTTTTCCAAGCAGGACGGAATACACTTGCATTTCAAAGCAGCTGTTACCCTGCACCTCGCCCTTCCACGGGGTCGGTGACTTAGGATATTATGGATTATGGAGAAACTATAAACTTAAAGGCCTCACTAGTTTTAATTTCTATAACTAGTACTTGATACAAGGTTGTTGGAATGATCTACATAGGAATGTCCAATTTAGAGTTGGGAGTTAAGATTGTTAGCTACAAGAAAAATGCTAATTACATAGGGATTTTACCTACGGATCTTTTCCCGCAGAAATTACTTGGGGATTCTCATGCGAAAAGTCGGAAATCTAAAATTCCTAAATTCTAGAATATCTTACATGCGAAAATGGACGCTCCTATGTATATTAACAGTATACATTTTCCTTGTCATTCATGAGGATTTCAACTTTAGTTTATTTTAATATACAAGTACATTACAATCTCTGTATTTGACTTTGGATTTAAGGTTCGTGCATCCGGAAGTTCAGTGGAGGAATTTGCAAAGTTGATTGTAGCGGGGGCATGTCGTGGAGATCCATACGTGAAATACCCAGGCTGGTACGACATTTTCCTCCTCTATAGGGTCTTCGCACCAAATGTCCTCCAATGGACATTTCGGATGCTATTTGCACATCAAGGTGCTAGGAGAACTTCCTTTATTGGAACGGGAAGGCCTCTTCTAGAGACATCCCCATCTTCATCTTCATCTTCATCTCCATCCCCAGCGTCATCCTCTCCTCAGAGACTCGGAGGCCCTATCGTGATGCAAGATCTGCAGAAAATTGAATGAAGATACGTGTCATTACTTTGATTTTCTGTGGGTTATGTTCAAAAATGTTTATTTGTCAAGATTTTGTAAGATGATCGTTTCTACTCTCGAGCTGAATAAACGAATAAATTAAACTTGGTTCCCATTAAGTTCTTTCTGGTGCTTTAACTCATCTTTAGAGTTAGATGAAGCAGAGCACAGTGATACCTTTATTTAAATGAAGTGATCTGGAAATTAGAAGACCAGTTTGATAACTGATGTAGTTTTGATTGTAGCCTAATCAGGATTAAAGTAGGAAGGTATTATAAAGTATTGCTATATATATGTATAGGTATTCAATCCATTAGTTGATGATGCTTTGGATATTAACTGAGGGCCCATTCAAAGTAGTGATGAACGTATATTACAAAGATACACAACATCAGAAAAAAGTTTAAACAAACTACTTTGATCTCCATTATTCAAGATCATCAAAATGCTTGAAAAACCACCAAACTTGTGTAGACGTGTACAAGATAAAGAGGTGCCCATTGGAGACAAATTAAGGAACTTAGTTTTTTTTTAATAGTCTTTTACTTTAGGCATTTGGTGTTCAAATCCCTTCAAAAATTTACTGGCTCGGTCAATCTTGGATTCGTGCCAGAGGTAAAGCGCTTTCTACCAAGGAGTTATTTACACCAAGGAGTTATTTATTTCCACACTGATGAATGTGCTTCAAATATCAATATAGATAATCTTCAACTGAAATGCTGAGATCTTCACTTTGCCCATTATTATCTACACTTTGACAAACATGACCATTCATTTCTTGTTGACCACCTTTTCCAGTAGGGTAACTTGTAACCAACTTTGCATCAATGGCCATGCCAGCATCTGAGGCCACCTTTTGCACCGACCTCGGCGACATTCCACGTTCAACATTAGCCGGTAACATCAATGGGAAGTTTAATTTATTTAACGACGACAACGGTTCCCGGAGACAATAATAGGCTATATCATGTGCAACAGCAGCAGCTTCTGGGGTTGTATAAGTGCCTAGCCAAAGGCGTTCACTGCTACCTGGAACTCGAATTTCCGACACCCATTTCCCCCATTTTCGACGCCGAATTCCTCTGTATTTTTTCTGGTGTGCACTTGTGCTGCTACCACCTTCATCTGAGCTGCTCATTTTAATAGAAATGGTGTGTCAAATATTGTGACAAAAAGGTGTTAAAGTTTGCTTTGATTTGTTTGAAAAAAAGTAAGTGTTGGTTATTTATAGGTTGAAGATTGTGCAAGTCAAAGGCTCTTTAAACGAAGCATGTGGACATTGAAGAAGCACTAAGGTCAATGGTCAAATTAAAATGGGATTATGCAAGTTGGAGCAAAATAGATTAGTTTAGATCCATTTAAAGGGGCAAACTATTAGAAAGAGGAAAAAAGAATGAAAAAATATACTGTATAGCCGCTTTTAACGAAATAATGTATATTTTGTTATTATATATATATATATATATATATTAAATCTTTTGGCGCTGGCTAAAAGTGCACACCAATGAATTATATAAATTTTATATATTAAAATTATATAAATTTTATACATTTTTTTGGCTATCGAATGTAAATATTTTTTGGCGCTGGCTAAAAGTGAAAAAAGTCCAAAAAAGAAAATCAAAATTTAATATATATATATATATATATATATATATTAAATTTTGATTTTCTTTTTTGGACTTTTTTCACTTTTAGCCAGCGCCAAAAAATATTTACATTCGATAGCCANCCAAAATTGAACAATCTTACGATTCGGAAATTCTTGTTTCTGAAGTTAATTTGGGTAGTTAATCGCCACAATTTTAAAGTATTAAAGAAGAAAAGGAAAAAACAAAAAGGACAACATATGCTAGACATTGTACCTTGTTATCTTCTAGAGTTCAATTTCTTTTTAGTTAGTCAATGGTGTCAATTCAAGTATCGGAGTCAACATCTCGTATATCATCATCCGTGACGTCATGAATTATTTAAGGAGCTAGAATTATAGAACGTGGTTCTTGTTCAAAGGGGAAAACAGGTGGTAGGGCATGCATGAGATATGATTTATTCTGATTGATATTAATTCATATATACTGATAATAGTTTTACAGATTGTGTGTCTTAAATTTTATTTATTATGGACAGACCATATAGTCATTGAGATTTACAAATCATCTACTATTAGTTTCCATATACAAACTATCTAGCTGAAAACTGTAATTGTAAGATTTGAGTTATTTCAACCGTAATAGATCACTATGAAAACCTTGAAATAACTGGTGAAATATTGTTGCTCTCAAACGCACACGCAAGTATACGTGGTCGTAACAGAGACTTATATTAACTACCTACTAAATTTATCGAGATTGTTATTCAGTCGAGCCAAATTCAAGTTCAAGAGTGTGATTATACTAAACTACAATTCTAAGTAGTAACTAAATTATCAAGCAGTGAAATGGTTGTTATGTATTCAGTAGAGATAAATATTCCAGGGTTGTGATCGATTCACCAATCCTATTGTGTTCTAGTTAACTCTCCATTTTCATACAATTCACTCATGGTTGCTAATTAATCGAACAATTGCTCTCGTAGCCTTCTCCCGAAGTACTACTCGCCTATTCAAAATAGATTAAGCATATATTCCTATGAAATCAATCTATCAAGAACGCATTAAGATTACGATATTTAATTAAGCACGGTGACTGGGTATATTCCTATCCTAACCACAAATTCGCCCCCCTCCCCTCCGAGTAAAGATTGTGCTCTCTTCAATTCTTCTCTAATCTAAACATGGCTTTCCCAATCATAGCATAGATAGTAAATAGAACCTAACTATTGGCCAGACAATCAAGCAATTAATCACAAAGTTGAAGAAATAACCATATATTAGTGAATTGTAATCAAGTTTAAGTCAACGTTAAACAACAATATTCATGGCTAAATCACAACCTCAGAACTATGGGTTTTAGCCACTCATAATAGTATCAAACAAATTCATAAGTGTTGGATAGTTGAAAATACTTAGAAAAGATGAAGAAAATTAAGATCTCTTCGCTCCCGGATGTTTCTCGTGTGTATTCTCCCTTCAAAGTGGTGTCTCCCCTCCAAAATAGGCTTAGTCTTGCTTTTATACGCGTTGGGTAGGTGTAGCGCCAAAATAACCTTGTCCCGAACAAAGTTGAACAAAATCGCGTCACCAACGTCGTCCTAACCCAGCGCCCCACACTGGCCCTGGCGCTGGGTTGTTAAACATTCTGCCTCTGGTGCCACAGGTGGCGTGGAGCACTGCCTGCGGCGCTGAAAATTCAACCTTTTCTTTTTTCGTCCGTTTTGGCTCTAATCTCGCACCTTTCGCCCCCAATTGCTTCCGGATGATTCCTACACATAAAAATACCCTAAATTAATATAAATCAACACATTTTACATCAGAAATTCATGAAACACAAGTAAAACATGAAGCTATATATATATATATATATATATATATATATATATATATATATATATATATATATATATATATATATATATATATATATATATATATATATATTATGTTTATGATGCACTTGGTACATCGTGAATCTACCAACTCTAAAGTTTCTATTTCATATTGTATGTTATCTACTTGATAGTATTCCTCGTATTGCTCTACAAATGTTTTAAGTCTAATAAGCCAGCTATATTTCTTTTTATATTCTCTAAGGTAATATATATCAGTTTATAGTGGCAACTAAAATTTTCTTCTAATTTTATAAAAACTTTCTTTTGTTTTTCTATTAATAAGCGTATCTCTTCTAAAACTTGTCTATTATGTTTATTATCCTGTTGAAACCTTTTACTTAGATTTATTATTAAATCTACTAAAGTATTGTATTGCTTGTCTTCTGTATGTAGAATATGTTCTCCGTGACTGAAATTACACTTTATAATAGTCTGATCTTTTAAACTTCTATATTTCTTTTCAAATGGTATTTTTAAGTCTAAATATTCTAAGTGTTTTAAATTATCTATTTTGATTAGCCTAATGGTATCCAAAAAAAAAAATTAAAAATTTTCTTTAATTCTGTTTTTCTTTGTAAGATTCCACTTAAGATCCAATAATTAAAGACTATTCGTTTAGTTAAAGGATGTTGTCTCATAAATATTATTCATCTTAATGGGATATGTTTTATCTGTATTGTATTGCTTGTCTTCTGTATGTAGAATATGTATTTGGACAGTACAACTATGAGAAAACAACATTCTTAAGCAACCCTCTATTTACACAATACATTTTCAAAGAAAAATTCAAAACCAAACTCTCCAAAAAATCCTTATGTTTCTTTCCTATTTGTCTGCTTCTGATCTTTCGCAAAGAGCTAATTGTATTTCTAACTAATCTATATAGTTTGTATAATTGCTAAATAATTGTACACCTCAACAAGGGATAAATGAAGAAAGTACAACAAAAAGTACAATAGATGAAGGAAACAACGAAATGATGAACATAGAAATTCTACTGCTAATATCTCGGCATCTAAATTTTATGTAGTTATACACGGAAAAACAAAATGGAATTTTCCACACTTGGATTGAGGTAATAGACTCGATCAAAGATGTAGAAAAACCACTTTTTAAAAGATTCAATGATTTTTACGGAAGCTTTAGACTATGCTAGAGGAATTTTGGGACCAAACTACTATATTTCACCATCCCTTAGACAGAACCCAGAAGAAACACCACAATACAATATACAGAAAGATACAGACAAAATCATATTATGTGACCACTGTCACTCCATGACTGAATCCTTCAAAAGGCTAAAGCAAAAGAATATATGTGTGTGTGTGTGTGTTTTAAGCTAAATTACACTTCTAACACTATCCATGCGATTTTTTTGTTCGTTACCATTTAAAAGACGAGAAATTTTTATGTAGCAACAATATTTTTTATTCGTGTTGTATATTGTAGTCTTAAGAGATAACGTGATTAATGTCCAAATTAAGGAATATAAAGTAATATAGTTAGTGTGGTAAAGTTTACTGTGTTTTCCAATTTGAGACGAATATTTTACTTCGATGATAAAATACTAAATTGCAAAGGTTGACAACGTCCAAGGTCGAAGAATTCAAATGTCGCAGGATTTGCATAAACAAAGGAGGATTCAAAAGCAGTGGCTAATTGATGCACGGAAAAAAGGGGTACAACATCATATTTTCAAACAACTTAGTGTAGGTGAGGAAATTTGTGGCACATGAATTTATTGTAATACCTACCGTACATCATTTATTACAATATCAACTGTGTGAAATTTATTACGAAAAGGCAATCCTTTGTCCCTTTGTTAGTAAACGCGTTGAATTCCACCCTTGAGTACCGACCTACACCGACATAAAAATGTTAGTACTCCCTTATCTCGAAAGAAAAGAAATACTCCTACGTAACAATTATAGTAATGTTTTATTTTATTCATCAATGGAGGAATTTGCTTCCACTTTTGGGTAAAAATTGTTTATTTTTTCATGAAGGAATTTAGATCGATGGCAATTTTCGTCAAGTCTGCTCGAGAGTTGTTGTAGTATCTTAATCTTCCATCATTTAGTATTATAATTTTCAGCTAGTTTCCACTGTGCTTGTGTTAAATGACGGGAATTTGGAACTCCGGTATATTATACTGGAGCTCCAGTATAATATGCTGAAGTATTTTTCGGATTTTGAACAACGTTTTCGTTCAGATTTATCTTTATATGAAAAGTGGCTAAATTTCGATTACTTTTGAAATTGTGACTATTTTTGAATGACCACTTGTAAATATGACTATTTTTGAATTTCTTCCGTATTTATGTAATAAAATACATAATACAATTATTATTTCTGAAGACATGTGTAACGTCAAATGTTGACGAGTAAAAATAAACGGATGGTGTATTTAAAAACTTGATTAACAAAGATAAATAATACAGTTTGTGGAGATTTGGAAGAGTCTAATGCGTATTCCAATACTTTCTTAAGATTGAGGTAAGTTATAAGCTTAAACTACTTACATGTTATATAGTTGAATTTCTTTATGGGTTAGAAAACGTAACAGGGGATCCGCCGGTTATTTTCCTTTTGCCTTTCTTTTTTATTTTTGAAACACTCGCCTCCCTCCTCTCTCTGCCAATCTCCTCAATCTTCGCATCTCTTTTGCATTATTAATGTCAAAATAATTAGAGAAGCCATTCATTCATCAGAACTCTGAGGACTTACGTCTTGGGATCAAAATAATAAAACGTCATCAAAAAGTAGCAAAGCAAATTTTGACGATGATATATCAGATGACAAAGAAAATTATATTCAGAATCTATAATATACTTTATATGGTTTGATCAATTAACGTATATATGAGAAACTAATAAAATATAAAAATTATCGAGAGAATAAGAGCCTGTTTGGATGAGTTGATAAGCTTGTAAGGTTGAAAAGAATTTTTAAATGTTGAAACTGACTTTTTAAATAAGCATTTACGTATTTGGATGGGCGTGCTAAAACTGATAATAAGCAATGGATATGTTTGGTAGAAAGGTGCTTATAAGTTGTTCTTTTGTTAAAATGACTAAAATACCCCCAAAAACTTTAGAAAAGATTATAAATTTAAAAAAATTCTTTGTAAAGAAAAAGATTAACAACGAATATGGAATGAAAAGAAAGTTAGAAAATTTATTTTGCAAAAAATATTTTGTGAATTAAGAAATATTATTAAGGATAAACTAGTAAAAGCCTTGGTCAAACTAAAAGTGCTTATAAATTGAAAAGCCATAAGTTGGGGTGATCAACTTATGACTTATGACTGATTTTCGCTTATAAGCACTTGACTTATAAGCACTTTGGGT
Source organism: Nicotiana paniculata (assembly GCA_005239505.1). Lineage (NCBI taxonomy): Eukaryota > Viridiplantae > Streptophyta > Magnoliopsida > Solanales > Solanaceae > Nicotiana > Nicotiana paniculata. Next base: position 120,355 of record ML365561.1, read on the forward strand.
ATTTATCAAACGCGTAGATAAGTCAAAAGGTGTTTATAAGCTAGTTTGACCAGCTTATAAACTTAGCCAAACACCCTCTAAATTATTTTTCTAAACAAAACCCTTTTAATGACTACATTGTAGATACTATTATGCCAGTGTGAAGGAGAGATTCTCAATTTATAAAAGTATAAAACTTCTTCTCCAAGAAGAGGATTAGTCAAATATGGTGGAAATCTACACTTTCTTTTTAGGAAAAGTAAATCAATTATGGTAAATTATTTTGCTTTATTCAAAAAAAGGTAAAATTCAAATATGAAAAGAATTAGGACAAAATCCTAACATGATGTGCCTATATTCCTGTTGCTCCTAAATACACACACAAGTATACGTGGTCGACAAGTAATATAGGGTTGTAAGTCCAGATATCGTACCCACAGGGACTTGTGATTAACTATCAACTTAATTAAACCCAAAAAATTAATATATTCAAGCGAATCCAACGTATGAATATTTAACTAAGATTAATCTAGAGTAACAAATTAAGAGATTAAAGAGAACAATGACAAGCTTAAAGATGAATTTAATGTGAGTGAATACTCTAGAGCTATAGGTTAGCTAACAATCTCGTTGAGTTTTTCACTTAAATAGCTTAATTAATTTATCTGGTTTATTGGTTGACAGGGTTAATATTGCTCGTAGCCTTCTCTCGAAATACAACTAGCCTATTCTAGCTAATCTAACGCTTATATTCATATGGAATTATAATTAACAAGAACGCATTAATAATTCATGTATAGTAACCAAGCAAGGCGATTAGGTATATTCCTATCCTAACCGCAAATCTGCCCCTCCCCTCAGAGTTATGATCTTGCTCTACTCAATCTTATATGCAATCTAGAATTCCCTCTCCCGAGTTCAATCCTAGATTCATAGATAGTATTCAATTGGTGATCAAGCAATCAAATAATTGAGCGCAAGATTGAATAAATAAACCAATATTATAAAATAATAAGAATAATTCAAGCTTCAAACTACAACGTTCATGTAGCACCCAAAACTCTAGAACTAATAAACTATAAAATTAAAGGAAAAGAAGAGAAGAAAAACTAGGTAGAAGCCTCCTTCAAGTATGGTGTGTGTTCCCCCAGATCTATTCTCCTTCAAAGTGTCTTAGCTCCCCTCCAAATTAGGTTTAGAACTTCTTTTATACGAGTTGGAGGGGTTTTGGACCGAAATAACCTTGTCCCGAACAAAGTAGGAAAACTCCGCACCCAGCATCCAGTTTCTCCACTTGGGGGGACAAACACCAAAGGGTGTACCCCCTTTGTCCCCTCCTTTTTATATTTTTTTCTTTTTTTCTTCCGTGTTTTATTCAATTTTGCTCCAAATCTCTTGATCTTCACACCGCTTTATTCCTACACAGTTAAAATATAATATTAAGCATAAATAATATTACTAATACTCAAATGACGATTAAAAGTACTAGAATATGAGATAACAATGGGTAAATATATGCAGTTTTGGCCGAACATCAACACCCCACACTTAGACTCTTGCTCGTCCTCGAGTAAGCATTAAAACCACTCTCAATAAATCAATCCTAGAAACACCACCACTTCGGTAGATACTAACAATTAGGCCCTAAAGCAACTCAAACCATCATATATACACTTCCTCATCATCGTGCAAGATATACAAGTCCCAAAAAAACAACAAACTTCTAATTTCCTAACTTCAGAGACGGACTCTAACTTACCAAATTTAAGCTCGCTCACCTATTTTGTCAAATAAAGCTAATAACATCACCTATCTATCATGAAACCAGTGCCCTCACAAGAATACATAGTCCCTACACTCAAATCATAGAATGAATATAATTCAAGGACTTAGCATCAAAGAACAACTCTCGCACTCACAAATGAATTCACATGTATGCACAAAGGACCATAGTCTTGCCCATTATGTATATCTCTACTAATCAATTGTGCTCGAATAGAATCAAATAGGACTTTAACAGGTTGTAATGTTGGCTAGGGGACGGGTTGGAGAATCATATAATAGTGACTTCTTCCCTAAGCACTTTGCACTTTTAAACTTAATCACCCATTATTTTCTACTCTTCACTTTATTTATCAGCCCCCTCCTCATCAATTGTTTCACAAGTATTTTCCTCATATCAAGAACATTTTATTTTATTTTCATAGCAATTTCTTTTCATTCTTTTTTTTCTTTCTTTTTCATGTCACATTCTTTTCAAGAAGGCCTTTTCATCACCTTTAAGCCATCATTGGTCACCATTTTTCACTTAACCATCTCATTCTTCAAATTTATCAATTAATATCACAGTCTAAGCAACAGTGCTCAAGGAAGTGGGGTGCAAAAATTAGAGATTCAACAAAAGAATAAAGGCAAAAATACGACTCCCAAACAAAAGGCTACAGGTTCAAAGGGATAGCTAGTGGTACAATATCTGAAAAGGCTAAAATTCACAAGACATATCAAAGAAAGCCTATTATCATCTTCTAAACTGAGCAACACTTTTATTTCTCTTCAATAACATGCAGTGCAAGTTCTAGACTAAGATCCAAAACATGGAATATATGTAAGAAATCCTCACCACACATGACACAAGTATCAATCAAGATGGATTAATTCTACTCTAAGACAGGCAGGATCATAGCGAACGAGAAAATAAGAATAAGTTATATATAGCGTCATAACCTTGAGCTTAGGTGTCAGAAAGTCTGCTATTTTATTCATTATTCAACAACTCAGAAAAAAGTACTACTCAAACTTAGGCCTAAATATGCTAGTATCAAACAAGTCATCAAGGTTTTCTCTCTCTCTCCTTCTCTCTCTCTCTCTCTCTCTCTCTCTCTCTCTCTCTCTCTCTCTCTCTCTCTCTCTCTCTCTCTCTCTCTCTCTCTCTCTCTCTCTCTCTCTCTCTCTCTCTCTCTCTCTCTCTCNCTACTCCTAAAAAAAATTAATCCTAAAAATAAAATAATTTACCCGGTTCAAAAATATTTGAATTTTTTTTATTGGACCTAATCTCTCAAGAAAGTTGTCCACGAAATCCATCATCAGGAAAAGTCCCAATTTTCTTTTTTTTTTTCTTTTTGTTTTGGAAAAATCACTACACTAAGAAAGAATACTACAATTAAGCTAGGATAGCACAGAAAATCACTCAAACAACCTCCTCACCCCACACTTAAAATCGTGCAATGTTCTCAATGCACACTGTAAATAACAAAAAGGTAAAGGGGACTCCCTGGTAGGCCGAAAATTGAAGAATTAGCAGCTCACGGGTACTCAGACTTCCCCCATATATGATTCTTCGTGCGGGTACCTCACACTTAGTTTCAACCACCTGCTCGCTTTTGCATTCTCCTATCGGCTTTGACTCCATGCTCCTACTCCTACAAATACAAAAATAATACTACAAAAAAAAATAACACAATTAGAAAATGAACAAAAATAAAAAGAAGAAAAAAATAGAATTGGGTTGCCTCCCAACAAGCACCTTATTTATAGTCATGGCACGACTGTATTGGTAAAAAAGAGTTTCACACGTAAGCCAACTCCTGACAACTCAACCAGTTATGTGGACATAGGAGAACGCGACAGCTGGATGTGATTCTTTGAAGAGGTACGGGACAAAGAGGCACGATTCAATAAACTCACGAGCTCATCAGCCACAGGAAACTCAACCTGATCAAGACAGGGAAGAGACACGGTCAGAATGAATCTAGACAAAGCTACGGGCAGATTCAAGGACCCACAATTGATTACTCGTACGCTATGTAACCGTACCCCAATTACCGTTATTCTTTGTAACGCCCCATTAATGTCATAATTAGTCATTAATGGGCAATCATAGCAAGAGTTGTACGTTATATCAAGGAATCTCCTATATAAGGGAGGGGAATACAGCTTGTAAAGGCATCTGATTCTCGAATACAATTTACTTTGCTTTTCTATATTTCTGCAATATTGTCTATTACTCGTTTTTCTCTATTTGCTTGATTATCAGTAACTCGTGTTCATCCTAAAAATAGCTTTAGTCAAAGAATCTAATTCTTTGGTTAAACAAATTGGTTCCGTTATATAATCTTTGTTTGCTTTTCAAGCGATATCCTCTGAACTATGTCGAACTCCAACGACAACAACTAGCAAAGAAATGGAACCCCAGTTCCATCACCTTCAAGAACCCCACGTGGTTCAAAGGAACAATCCCAAGAAAGATCCAATAACAACAATGATAATAATGATCAAACGGTGGAACAAGATTGAGTAAAGAAAATGATTGCAGAGTATGTGAGCCAAGCTTTGCAAGAATTTGCGAGGGGATTACCGACAGCATTACCTGCACCACCAACACCACCCCCCAATAATACCATCACCATGGAAAATCCTCAATCTGGGTTGGCAAACTCAGTAAGGGGAGATACTCCTAATGAATCTCTCGAAGGGAGACCAGGTATATCTAATAACTCTGAATTACAAAATTAACTGTGAACCATGCAGAAACAGATGAAGGAGCAGAATGATCGCATCGAACAAATTCCTGGATTACCGCCTATTATCAAAGGCATAGATGTTGATAGGTATTCTCAACAACCTTGGAATCCAAGTGTGGCACCTTTGCCTATACCCAAGAAGTTTAAAATGCCTGACGTTCCCAAATATGATGGAACAACTGACCCACGTGATCATGTGACTGCTTTCACTACTGGAATAAAAGGCGACGACTTAACAAAATAAGAAATTGAATCAGTCCTTGTCAAAAAATTTGGGGAAGCACTTACCAAAGGAGCCCTAACCTGGTATTCTCTTCTCCCTGATAAAAGCACACTCTGGTGTACAAAAAGTTGAGAAAAGAATGAAAGACATATTCAAAATAAAACAAGGAGACACGGAACTACTCT